>ML781230.1:737739-749086 GCA_009831015.1 Picea engelmannii
CTAGGCTGTCTCATCATCATCCTCAAAGCGACGTGCCCTTCAGGACGCACTACGTGCTCCAAGGGTGCCACTCGCCTCGATTGCTTCTGTCACGCGACGTGCCCTTCAGGACGCACCACGTGCTCCAAGGGTGCCACTTGCTGACTTGTAAATCTTTGCGCGACGTGCCCTTCAAGATGCACCACGTGCTCCAAGGGTGCCACTCGCTGGCTTGACGGATTGGTAGACTCTATAACCCCTGGAGTCAACACTCCGCCAGGTGAATCTTGTGGGAGACTAAGGGCTCTAAGGAATAAAGCCCCCGCCTTATTGCGCGCCCCTTAGAATCATCGTGAGCGACTGTCGCAGTCTGCCCTCACGGCATCGTGGATCCCCTCGAACTAGGTAATCGTTAATCTACAGTTCGAGCCACGGCGGGAGTGATAGTAGGCTGTGGCAGGGCTGCTGTAGACACCTCTCCCTCAATCTCTCTGGATCTCGTGTGGGTGGCCCCTCTACTCCATATGTGAGTCCGGTCGGCAAGCTATCGTCAGCCTGCATCATCAACCATCATGTCAGATCATGTCAACAACATATCATAATATCAATAGTATATCATCAAACCGAAACAATATCATCATAAATGAAACAACTCAAATAGCCCACTCCATGACTCAATCCGGAGTCCAAGGAAGTTCCACCGATGCCTCTGCATCCTCAAGGTCCGAAACCCTGCACACTCAAAGAAACTGAGTCAGCAGCACCTGTCTACATCAAGGTAGTAAAAACATCATGTCATATAACTTAACGCATCATAATGAGAGAAAAAGTTTTATCATCATAAAAATCCGGATCACTTGCGAGCAAGTGTCCTCAAATAATAAGTTTGGTAAGTGCGCCAGAGCGGGATGTTACAAAATGGAAAAAAAACATTTTAAAGTATGAAACAATATTACTATCCGTTCATGACATATAAAACTTTTCTTGACTCATTCAAATAATAATTATTGAGTAGTAACAATCCAATAATTATTGAGGTAGTAACAATCCAACTGCATGACATATAGAACTTTTCATGACTCGTAGAACTAATAGTTATTGAGGTAGTAACAATCCAAGTGCATTATCGTCTCAATAAACATCCTACTGACCTTAGCTAAAAGATACAAAATTGGCATCACAAAATTGGACATCAAACTATGATCATTATTTAGTAAAACTATAAGAGTCGAGGAGGTTATTTTCATGTACTATTCGTTAAAAAAAATGTCATCGCATACTATTCCAACCAACTATTACAAATTGAAAACAAATTTTATCAGTTTTAGGAAAGTGTCGAAAAACTCCTCAAATGTAGTGGAAATTTATGTTATTAAGTTCTTTACATGTTATTAAGTGAAGTGACCTATTTTCTGTCTAATTATTTAGAAATTATATATGATGTATTTTATTTCCATGTGATTACTTAGTGATGTTTTAGAATTGTTGTTTGTCATACAAATTTGTGTGTATGTGTAAGAGAGAAATAAATACATGTTTATACAATTATTTATAATATATATGTGATATAAATATTATCATGTGATTTTTTAGTCATTTCTTAGAATTATTTCTTATCGTAGAGCTTTATGTGTGTGTGGTTGTGTGTCAGAGGATTGAGAGGCATTGTTGCTTCATTTTCAGGAGCATAAAATCCATAAAAATTAAAGTGAAAAATGTGTATCTATTTTGACACTCTTGTGTAACAATAATAGAATATGGTGATATTCATCAACAAAATCTCATGTACACAAAACCTATGGTATGCATATTTCTGCATAGTTAATTGTTTGTACATGCATATTGAAATGTATTCATACATTCCATAGGTCACACATGATATCTAAATTATTATTTGTCACATTCCTAAATACATGACCTAGTGTATCATCCGATTAAAGTGTGTGTAATGTACCTAGACACCACAATATATGAACGCTACCTCAAAACACATTTTAAAATTACTTTCAAATTTATGATAACATTTAAATTAATAAAGAAGCATGAAATAACACTATAGAAACACATGCAATAATCAAGATTAATGTTACATCATAAAAAAATATTTAAGCAAGCCTTGCACGACAATAAATAGGAATCATGCACATTAAAGATACACATATCAGAGACATTAATTGATACACAACAAAAATATTTATACAAACATGGAAAAACATTATAGATAGAACTTATATTTAACAAAATAATTTACCAAATCGTTGTAGACCAAGGAATTCCAACCTAACCTAGACATTGTTGTTCCAAGTCTCAATAGGAATGTCACCCTTTATATAGGGTTATGAATGGACAAGGTCGATTCTAGGGTGTCACTCAATGTCCCAAACCAATCAACACTCAAGCTCTCACAATTTTTTCAACACACAACAATCCAAAGTACACCCTCTCTCTTCTCTCCATCTTGCACAACCCAAGAGAGTGAACTCGCTTCTATTACATCAAGACCCTCATGTTTTCCACCTCCTTCCATTGCTTTAGTGCATCTGGTTAGGAATCTCCATGATGAGACTCTCAAGATTCACAATCATGAACAAATTTTAGCATGTGCAAATGAATCTCAGGCATGTAGGCATTATTTCATGGGTGAAATACACCAGTCATTACTACAGCCAACAAATAATGTCTTCTTCCTCATAAACTACAACCAACAAAGAGTGAATGGAGAGTGAACAAAATGAACAATGAGTGAACCCCCTAAAAACCAAAATATGGGTTTATATATTTACATGGAAATAAAAAACCACATTACCTTCCCCAAGAAGCTCATGTAGCCATTTTTCTTCGTCTAGCAGCCAATGATGTATTTTATTATTAATAATTATCACAAAATTACATTTTCTAGTCATTCTGTCCTCTTATTATTGTCTGGGCATGAGGGACAATTTTACGGATGGAAATTTATATTAAAATATAGAAACCTAGGATAATCTTAGTGGTCCTTAATATGCAAAATGTAAAATGTGTAGCAATAGTTTAGTAAAAATATTCAAATTTCTAAGGATTTTATATAGATTCTATAATAATTTGGAAATTTTTAAGGTAAAATAACTTCATTCTATGGAATTTGGGCGAATTGTTTTTAGAAAAAAAGGAAATTGGTGAATATTGTTTTCAGAAAAATCATCGAATATTAACCCATTTGTGAAATTTAACCCCTAAAATCATCTATGTCGGGAACTTCGGTCTTTCATAAAATAAAAAAATACATTATTTAATATGGGGACTCAAAAATGGGGTATTACATTTCCCTCCCCCTTATTTTTTCAGTATACTTAGTGCATACACAAAACATAAATCAAAATTTCAAAATTCTTCAAAACTTTGTGGGTACTCTGTCTGCATGACTTCATTATCCCAAGTAGCATCTTCAGGACCATAGCAGGTATACTACACTTATAAAAGATCTATAACTTGATTCCAAAGCATTTTCATTTTTCGATCCAATATGTTCACCAACTAGACCTGAAAGTATCCCTCTGGCTCCCTCTCGATCAAATTCCATTCAATAACATGGTTAGGATCATGTTCATACATTTATAGCAAAGAGAGATAAAACAATTTATTCACATTCATGGAAGTAGGAAATGTAAGACTATATGTAATTGGTCCTATTATGATCAGTCTCTCAAATGGACCTCAAAATCTAGCTGCTAGCTTTGTATAAGTTCCCAACTTCAATGAGCTCTTATTGGGATTTACCTTCAAAATCACATTCTCTCCCACTTTAAATTCTGTATTTTTCATATTCTTATCTGCATAATGTTTATTTCTGTGTTGTGTTTCTTTCAAATTATATTGAATTTTAGGCATCTTGTCTTCCACATCCTTCAAACATTTTGGCCGAGGTACTACTATGTTTGTTGGGTTATCCCTACTCATTGGAGTCTTTCATTTTCTACAATACCAAGGTTTAAATGGACTCATATTCAATGAATATTAATACCCATTATTATAGGTAAATTCAACCAAATGCAAGCAATTTGCCCACTTAGATGGCTTATCCATCACATACATTCTGAGCATGTCTTAAATCACTTGGTTGACTCTTTTTTTCTTCCCATCTTAGTTTGGATGATATGTTGTACTAAAATTCAGATTTTATACAAATCCTTTAAATAATCCTCTCAAAAAATTTGAAGTAAACTTTGTATCTCTGTCTGAAACAATTTCTTTAGGTATCCCATGCAACCTAGAAATTTCCTTTATGTAAATTTTTGCAATATTAGATATTGTATCAACCATTTTCATAGGAATAAAATGATGAAACTTTGTCAATTTATCCACAAATACCATTATGGAATCATGTTGACTTGTTATCCTGGGAATATTATTTATAAAATCGATGATTACCTCTCCCCATTTCTTCTCTGGAATTGGATATCGTTGAAGAAAACCCATTGGATGTGTATCCCCATCCTTCACTCTCTGAAATTCTATATATCTGGCAATGTAATCGCCAACATCCTTCTTCATTCTCAACCAAAAGAATTAGATTCTTACTGCTACATTTACTTTTCGATAACCGAGATGTATGGAATATGGAACATCATGCATTTCTTTTAATACAGAATTCCTAAGTTCTCTAGAACTATGAACATAAATTATATTATTAGGCATAATTAATCAATCTTCCTTAATTTCATACTTTTTGATTTTCTACTATACATTTTCATGTTGTAAACTTTCTTTTACCTGTAGGTAATGTTGATCTTTAACAACAACATATAAAATTGTTCTCTTTAAATTTGACTGATGCATACTAACAGTTGTAGCTATAACAACCTCCCGTTCGTCATGACATCAACCTCTCATAACAAGTGTAATATATTTTTTTGTTTGTGCATGTGTACAAGGGTGACAAAGACATTATACTCTGTGTTGCATTAAGACAATGAACATGAAGCTTGCAACTACGACAACAAGATAACTATCTAAGTCGTACATCAAGCATCTGGAAGCAATGAGCGACAATCAACCAAGGAACAAATAAGACTGACTACCCACCCATCTTACGCTGCAAGGTTAGGACCTCCAGGACACATAAGCAACGCTCAAGCCAAGGTTCCCATCGATTTTGACCATTTAAGGTCTCAGGGTTGGCGACCGTTCTGAGGAACAAGGAGGTGTCTACATCCCACTAACACAATTGAGACCAAAACTAAATATGCTAAATCAACAAACATCAATGACAATCGCTGCACAATAATGTTCTATGAATCAACGTACATCACATAAATTCCACGGTGCAAGAGAAATTGATTACTAAATTCATCATAAAATGACATAAGTTCATGCGCAACGTAATCAACTTTATTTTAATTCAATGTGCAAAGGTAGTCATTTACTTTACTTCAACGCGCGAAATTAATCATTCATTAAATTCAATTGTAGCTAACATTTTTAGTGGTGGAAGAAGTAACTATTCCCATGACCTTCCCTACATATCATGATGCAAAATCAATATCAATTAATTCATGGAGCAAGGTAATCAATTACATAATCAGTCTCACCCCCTATAATTTCATGGTGCATATATTCCATTATAACCATACAATTCGCTCATACTTCAGCATCTCTTAAAGGCGTAAGAGTAACCCGCTTTGTTTTAAGAGCGCTAAGAGAATAATTACATAATCAAACATGCTTCTCCTTTATTCATGATGTAGTACAACTATCAGTTAATTCAAGGCGTAACAAAATAAGAGCTACCTAACCAAGACTCCAATAGTTCTCCAATCATTTCCCATTTTTGATGATATTCTTAATATGGTGCACCTAATGATTTAAGACAAAGTTAAGGTAGATAGACATATAAATCTAGCTCATTTTCAAAACATATAGATTCTTCCTTTTATTTATTTGATTCAATCTTGACATGGCATAAGTCTAAATTTAAACTAGTAGAGGTGTTTTATTTTTACTAGATTTTGATCACCATATTTATTTAAAATAAAAAAAATGAAAACAAAAAGGTAAATTGGTTGATTTATGAAGAGACACCTAGATAAAAAAAATTAAAGGAAAATAAGGTCAGGATAAAACTTTTATGTCTTCTGATTAACAATGTCATTAAGACTCCACATGCAAGCTTACAATATTTTAAAATGTAAAGCAATAAATAAAAATTATATATAAAATAATTGTAAAACAAATTCAGCTAAAGCAAACTTTTAAAACAATTCATTATGGTTAACAATTTCACTTTTATAGTCTTGTTAATATCACAAAAGGTGGGTACGCTAGCTAATTCCATTACAGTTGTGGCCACATCATTCATTAACAATCGTTAAACTGTTATAAAAAAAAACCACGCCACTGTTACTTAGGGATTTCAGAATTAAACTAAGGAACCACACCGCCTTTGACTACATCCATTATGACACCTCTGCCATAACAAACGCTTCCACTCCATGGTAATGAAGGGATATTCAGAAGTTGGAAGAAATAATAATGCCACAATTTACACTCTAGCCAATCACAATTCACCATTAAATGTTCTGCTAGAACACGTAGATGCAGGGTTGACGTCCCAGTCGGATGGAAGGTGGGGGAAGGGTAGCGATGTAGTGTCCCAATCATTGGGTGACTGCAAAGGTGTTAGGGTAAGGAGGGTAAGCCATCAAATTCATAGGCGAAAGATTTGTAGCCTGTGCACAATTGGCCAAGGAGAAATTTAAGATAAAACTCTGGGATGAAAAACAACACGTCGTCCAACAAAGAATCACATTAAAAGATTAAAATTGCAGCTAAAGGTGGGTTCGGGCTCGTATTGGCCACATGAAGATGGAGAAAACCTCCAAGACTGAAAAAAAAAATGTTGCCAGCATTAAAATGCAAGGCTTGCAGAATTCGTCGAGCATAGATAAATTCGTTCTTAAGGTAACAAATGCAGTTCCAACTCACATTATCAAGGGAAATCACAACATCAAATCAAGTTTGCAATCGTTGTCTAAAGGTAAATAAGTCACACGCAAATAATGGATGTCACCAAATCGCCACTATTGGCATTGATCATAGTCATTACGAAGTTGTTGTGAGGTCATTAGTTTATAAATAGCTTTAACATTGCATGAGATGAGTGAATTTTATAGAATTTAAAATAACACAATCAAATAATAAATCATTGTGCCTATATACAATTTACAATAACATAATCGAAGAATGTATCGTTGTGCAGAAACTAGAATATGATATAACTCCGGCATGCATTAAAAAATTACATTACTTCACGATAGAACTATATCCCTGCTCAAAGAATTTAGAAAAACAATAACCATAAATTGTTGGGCATAAAGCTATGTCTCTCAATCGCTCGTGGTCATCTACTGGTTAATAAAAAAAAAATGCAGTCATCAGGGAAAAATTGTTGGAGGTAATACACTGCTATTAAGTAATTCTTGGTTGCAAAACACAGGTTATACCATCATATAGATACATCTCTAAACAATTATATGCGTTGTTTGTATATAATTCAACAGACTGTAGGAAAATGCCTATATATATAATTACTAATTGTAGATTGTGCATTTGTTGTCTAACTATCTAATGGAGGAATAGGCAGTCAAATTATAAGTGAAATGCATAGCAGAGGGAAGGTAATGTTGATGAAATCAATAAAATGCCATGGCCCTAACGATAACTCATCGAAACGATCACGGGGATTAAATCAGTCGAGGCGCAGAAAATAACCAACAAGGCAGCAAGACAATCCAAACGCCAAGGTCGTACTGAAGGACGTAAGTCAATAATCAGGCAAGGACATCCACAGAGGTAGATGGATGAAGGTTGTCCTTTGCTTCACCATCCTCGCATGGAAAAGTAGGGCATTGACATCCATAGGTATTTTAACGCTAAGGAAATGACCATAGATCAGGCTCCTGGCCGACTTCTCAGGTGAGGACTGGTGAGCTAGGGATGAAGGATAACACACTTAAGGTCACAATCAACACACACAGCGTGGTCACTACATACAGGAAGATGAAATTCATGGAAATCAATCAGCCAATCATCCAGCTAGGCTATGAAATTTTCAGTCATGAAACTAGACAATTAGTTTACCTACCCAAACACATGCAGATCTAAATCATATATCCTACAACATTATATCATTCAAACGAAGAAGCATACCATTTCTTGTTCTCCTGCTTCGAGTGTCATCTGCGCGCTCCATGCCACTCCTCCTCGCCAACCATCGAGACTACAATGGTACCTCCTTGCCAATGCTAGGGGTACTCTTCTTCCCCCTTAGCCCCTCGAGCCACAAAGGAGCCACACACACTATCCAAAGATCTCATATAGCTCCCATCTCACCTCGCAAGGCCAAGCTACTAATCCTCTCTGAGCTAGGTATCCCAAATCCCACAAGTAAATCAGTCACTTCGATATTTCTACAATGTAACGTTACGCAAAAAAAACATGATCCTTCATCTTTCTCCTTCCTTTATTTTATGTAGTTTCAAACTTCCTTCCTTTCCCAAAATCTCATTTAATTAAAGTTTTAGAAATAAGTTCCTAAAATTTCCTCTACGTACAAGTGTCCCCCATCCCCTACATTCCTCCAAAAATTAATTTCTTTAATTAAGTAATTATCTTTATTTCCCTCACCCACCTAGAGTTACTCCTAGAATCACTCCTAGGTGTCCCTAGATTCCCTTACAGGTTTTAAAGGCTTTCCCTATTATGAAATTTCTAATTCAATTTAAAATTAGAAAGCTCTTAAATGTAGATTCTTTACTAAGTTGACTTTCCGCTTTTTCCCTTAAGTTCCCCTTTTTCCTTTTTATGTTACCTCTTTTCCCTAGTGTCCTATTTTTTTTATTTTCGCTCTTTCCCCTTTTACTTAGAACTCAAAACTTCAGGTGTAGAATTTAAACCCTTTTCCCTTTTATCATTAATTTAGTATCTTTTTAAATTATCAGAAGATAAAATAATTAATTCACTCTTTACATTTTACATCCACAGATTTTATTTCTTATGAATAATTTAAATTCTTACTACCTTCATGTTACAAAATTTTATGAAGATCATAATTATTATTTAAGTGGATTTATTTTTAATTTTATTATTTTATTTTATTTTATCTAATTAATTAATTAATTTTTTTATTATTATTTTTTTAAAGGTAGACAAAATTTTACCCCTAGCGAAATTTTAGACTTAGAACTTAGATTTTGTACTGGGCGACATTTAATTGGGGAAATTGTTTTAAAAATTACTTAATGTGTTATTTTTCTTGGGGCCATCTAGGTTCACCCCTCTATCATCAACAATGCGATGTGCCCTTCAGGACACACTAGGTGCTCCAAGGGTTCCACTCGCGTCATCTGTTCCTTTGCGCGACGTGCCCTTCAGGACGCACTACGTGCTCGAAGGGTGCCACTCGCCACTCTCCATTTTTCTTGTGCGATGTGCCCTTCCGGATGCACCACATGCTCCAAGGGTGCCACTCACCTCTTGACTGACTTGGTAGACATCAGTAACCCCTGGATTCAATACTTCGCCAGGTGAACTTGTGGGAGACTAATGGATTCTAAGGAATAAGGCCCCAGCCTTATTGCACGCCCCTTAGAATCATCATGAGAAATTGCTGCAGTCTTCCCTCATGACATCGTGGGTCCTCTCGAACTAAGTAATCATTAACCTACAGTTCGAACCACGGTGGGAATGCTAATAGGTTCTGGTAGGGATGTTATCCACACCTCTCCCTGAACATCTCTGGTAGTCATGTGTGACGCCTTTACTCCATATCTGAGTCTGGTCGACAAGTTATCGTCAGCCTGCATCATCAACAAATCATGTCAAAACATATCCACATCCTATTATCTAGTCAGATGCACTAATATCACAGTAAAACAATCAAACCCCATTAGCAAACTCCCTAACTCGATCGAGAGTCACAGGGGTTCCATCGATGCCTCTGCATCCTCAAGGTCCAAAACCCTATACACTCAGTAAAACTGAGTCAACAACACTAGTCTATGTCAATGTGGTAAAACAACATGTCATCAACCATAATGCCTTATAATCAAAATCAAAAGTTTTAATAGCATAATAATCTGGATCACTTACGAGCAAGTGTCCTCAAAGAATAAGTTAGCTCAGTGCGCCAGAGTAGGATGTTACATACACCCCCTCTTGGTCTAAACTTCATCCAAAAGTTTCACAATATATATGCCAAAATAAAATGTATCACAATATCATATGTCTATTTACCAAACAAAAATGGGAACTGTTGGCGCATATCATATGCATCCTGTAACATACCTCCTAGCTAAAGACATCTACTCGGTCAAACGGTGAAATTTTTTTTTGTCTGTAATGTGTGTGCGCGTGTGTAGCAGACACAACCCCCTCGACTCTACGTCAGCACTCGAACCAACAGGACGCAGGTAAGACGAACACAATCAAGACGACCCGACATATCATAGCGACAATAAGTAGCAAACGCCCCCGAACAGGAGGCGGGCAACTAACGACTGTAAGCAGAAAAAAACACCAGGGGTTAGGTACAGTACTGTCACAGAATGAAAGAATCCAACAGTAGAGTCGCAGTAGTGGAACTGTGCCTTTAAACAGCCCAAGACTACTGATACGACTCAGAGTGTGTCGCAAGAGTGGAACTGTGCTTTAAAACAGCCCGAGACTCTTGATATGGCACAAAATTCTTGATGCAGGGAAACACACCGACATAAACACTAAGGCTACCGATGGTGTCTACCTCCCGCCGGACAGGACTGCCCCAACCATGAGACGATTACAAACTTGCACAACGTGGCACGAACCAGCATCCTCCAGGAAGGCGCAAGTAAGAAGGACCTGGACAATGACCAACCATGAATAAGACTCACTGAAATCACAGACCAGTTGCTCCCTTTAAATCTAGTAATCGACTGGATATCCAACCCTAAATAATGTACAGTTAGTTAACTGAATTCCCTGTTTACTGGAGTATATCTATTGGTTTCACTTAGATTCACGGACCCTACCTTTTTATGGGTCATGCATCAAATTGCGATTTACCACGACTTCACCATAACACCACCATGTCTTTTCCCTTCTACAATGCCATCACATTGCAATTTTAAAGGATAATAACCTCCACTTAAATTTTCACCATCAACAATGGAGTCATAGTATCGTTGCTATAAACGACAATCATAATAGAACTTCCACCTTAACACGACAATAATAAAACCCAATTATTAGCATCGCAATGTTAAACCCTAAATTAAACGGTAATATAAAAACCCCAATTATTAAAACCAAACATTAGAACCCCAATAATAAACCACACATTTAACCACAATGTTTG
>ML781230.1:788194-808153 GCA_009831015.1 Picea engelmannii
TTTACTCCTTAATTTACTCCTTAATTTAATTCTCTCTTGTTATTTTTATTTTTGAACCCAAAAGATAAATGCGGTTTTTAATCTTTTCAATATATTTTTAAATTCCTAGCTTTTATACTCCCACACTTTAATACATTTTATTTCTTCTTTTTCATTTAAAAGCCATGGGTTTCACTTAATTTAATTCCCTCATTACTTTACCCCCTTTACTTTTAAGAAGACTTTAATTAACACCTAGGAGGGTTTTAGTTTACGCCCTAGGTTTATTTTTGTAGAATCTTTTCTTAGGGCTTGTCAAATTTAACTTAGAGATGTTTTAATTTAGGTTTTGATTTGAACAGGGCGACAATTTAATTAGGGGAGTCGTTTTAAGAATTTTATCAGGCGTTAGGGTCTTAGGGTCATCTAGGTTGTCTCATCATCATCATCCATGCAACGTGCCCTTCAGGACCCACTACGTGCTCCAAGGGTGCCACTCGTCTCGTTTGCTTTCGTTGCACGACGTGCCCTTCAGGATGCACCACGTGCTCTAAGGGTGCCACTCGCTGACTTGTATTTCATTGCACGACGTGCCCTTCAGGATGCACCACGTGCTCCAAGGGTGCCACTCGCTGATTTGCAATTCTTTCCGCGACGTGCCCTTCAGGATGCACCACATGCTCCAAGGGTGCCACTCGCTGACTTGACGGATTGGTAGACTATATAACCCCTGGAGTCAACACTCCGCCAGGTGAACTTGTGGGAGACTAAGCGCTCTAAGGAATAAGTCCCCCGCCTTATTGCGTGCCCCTTAGAATCATCGTGAGCCACTGTCGTAGTCTGCCCTCACGGCATCGTGGATCCTCTCTAACTAAGTAATCGTTAACCTACAGTTCGAGCCACGGTAGGAGTGCTAGTAGGCTGTGGCAGGGCTGCTTTCCACACCTCTCCCTCAATCTCTCTGGAACTCGTGTGTGGCCCCTTTACTCCATATGTGAGTCTGGTCGGCAAGCTATCGTCAGCTTGCATCATCAACCATCATGTCAGATCATTTCAACAACATATCATAAAATCAATAGCATCAAATCAAAACAATATCACTGTAAATGAAGCAACCCAAATAGCCCACTCCCTGACTCAATCCAGAGTCCAAGGGAGTTCCACCGATGCCTCTGCATCCTCAGGGTCCGAAACCCTGCACACTCAATGAAACTGAGTCAGCAGCACCTGTCTACATCAATGTAGTAAAAACATCCTGTCATATATCTTAACGCATCATAATGAAGGAAAAAGTTTTATCATCATAAAAATCTAGATCACTTGCGAGCAAGTGTCCTCAAAGAATAAGTTTGGTAAGTGCGCCAGAGCGGGATGTTACAAAAACTCATGCAAACCACATGGTTGAACAAGTCATATAGTATCGGTCACGTGGACCAAGGCCTAGCCAGGAGGGCTAGTGCACAAAGGGGTGCATCGGGTTTTGAGGACTGAAATCATATAGGAAGGTAAGACCATGTCCGTGAAGGCATGGTCATATGTGACAAGAGCTAAGCTCAGGAGGGCTTGCACGTGAAGGAAACTCATCGCAAATCGGGAATTGGGGATTCAAACCACCAGAACATTGTCGGATTCAAAATATCGATATAGGTAACATTGATAGAAGGAAGGGAAACCTTGAAGAGTTTCCTGTGGGAGGAAAAGTTTCCCGATAGGGAAACAGGAGAATTTCAAATTTCTTCATGGACCGAGATTCTGAAGTTGTAAAACCCGACAAACACAGAGCCAGACAGAGCTCAAAAAACTTGTGAAGTTGAAATATCTTTCGTTTTTGTTCGTAATAGTTATAAAGATTGTGGATTATTCATGAAGTTTAATGGCCTGACAATTTTGAATTGGATTGCACAGTGCGTGTTCAGAATACAACAGAGGCCAAAACTCCATTTAATCAACGCCGAGCATGGAGTGGGGAAGAGTGCAAATTATCCCTGAAATGGAAGACGAATGAGAAGGAAAGGATGTTAACCTGGGAGTCGAAGGGTCGAACTCCAATGGGCATGGAAAGGAGATGGATAAGGAAGGACATATAATGAAAATCCTTGAAGGATTGCAAAGAGAGGCCAATGAGGATCGAGTTGATAGCCAAAAGCTCATGAAAGTTAAGGATCGGCAAGGGAAATTAAACTTAAAATTTATGTAGAGTCTGGAAAGAATAGAGAAGAAACTTGAGAAGGAAAGAGACTCAGGTACGACAGAGAGTCGCTGAGGACATGGGAGAAGAAGAAGATCAGGGAGTAGTAGCCAACATCACAGTCGCTCCCAAAAACATTCGAAGAGGGAGACACACAGTAGTTCAAGCCTGTCTCCTACCAGAAAACATAAAAAATCTAGAAGGGAGGAATTGAAAGGAGAGATGAATAAAATTAAACCTCCAACATTTGATGGGGAGAATAATAAGGAGGAAGATGCTAAGACATGGTTGCTTGGCATGAAGAAATACTTCCAATTGCATAATTATTCTACCCATGCAGAAGGAAGAATTGCAATGTACCAGCTGAAAGGAAAAGCATCCATGTGGTGGGATCAGTTTGTGCAAGTGCAACACATCAGAGAGAAAGAGGTCATGTAGAAGGAGTTTAAGAGGTATTTCAAGAAGAAATACCTGACTAAAAGATACTATGACAGAAAGATGAAGGAGTTCTTCGAACTCAAGTTGGGCAGTATGACCATTGATGAGTATGAACGAAGTTTTATGGAACTACTGAAGTATGTTCCATTCATCAAAGACGAGGCTGTCAAAATTCAGAGGTATCTGAGTGGACTGCCACCTTCCATTGGTGACAAGATTCAATACGATGATCCTAAGACCATGGAGGAAACCATAAGAAGGGCGAAATGCCTATATGGACAGCAAAGGGAAAAGCCTACCTTTCAGAAGGCTTGGGATGACCAGAAGAGGTTTAAGAAGGAACAGAGGCAGAAGGGAAGTAAGCCTTCCTCTTTTAGAAACAATCCTTGGGGACAGTCATCTTTTAAAGATCCCAGGAAAGTTGAAGGGAGTGAGCAGATGCCAAGGCCTCCACCCATGGAGTGTTGGGGTTGGAAAGGGAATCATCGATACAGAGACTGCCCCCATAGGAAAGACAAAGCAAGAACTGTCCATACTGTTCAACAAGCTGAAACAGTGGAGGATATGGGCAGCAGAATGCTGAGGATCTATGCAGCCCGGGACAACAAGCAAGCAGAATTTCAATCACACATGATTGAAGTGGAAGGTAGGATCAACAACCAACCACTTGTTATTTTAATTGATTCAGGGGCTAGCCATAGTTATGTAGATCCTAGAGTGGTGGAAAGTTTGCATCTAACGAGAAGAAAACATGAGAAGTCTTGGTTAGTACAATTAGCCACAAGGACCAAGAGGAAGGTCACTGAATTGGTTAAGTGCTATTCAGTGGACATGAAAGGAATGAGCACTAAGGCTGAATTGAACATTCTGCCTTTAGGCTCATATGATTGCTTAATTGGGATGGACTGGTTGGACCAGCACCATGCCCTTCTGGATTGTCGAAACAAGAGGTTTATATGTCTGAACGAAGAGGGAAATCAGGTAACAGTCCAAGGAATTCCCAGAGCCGTGGATGTGAGGGAAATCTCAGCTATGCAGCTGAAGAAATGTTACCAGAAAGGCTATCAATTATTTGCAGCCCGAGTGGAAGAAGCATTCCAAGATGAGGTCTCGAATCTGGAAGACCACAGGGTGCTCAAAGAGTTTGAGGACGTGTTTCAGGAGGTGCATGGACTACCTTTGAAGAAGGACATCGATTTTTCTATAAATCTGATGCCTGGAGAAGCTCCAGTTTCGAAAGCTCCTTATAGGATGAGTATGCCAGAACTTAAAGAGTTGCAATTGAAGCTCGAAGAGCTATTAAAGAAAGGCTACATTCATCCCAGTGTGTCACCGTGGGGAACCCCGGTTCTATTTGTGAAGAAGAAAGATGGAACGTTGAGGCTGTGCATTGACTTTCGACAGTTGAATAAAGTCACTGTCAAGAACAAATATCCGCTGCCAAGGATTGATGATCTTTTTGATTAGTTGAAGGATGCGAAAATATTTTCGAAAATAGATATTCGATCTGGATATCATCAAGTGAGGATAAAAGATGAAGACATTAGCAAGACCACCTTCAGAACAAGGTACGGTCATTATGAATTTACAGTGGTGTCGTTTGGACTGTCCAATGCGCCTGTTGTCTTCATGTGCTTAATGAATGGAGTGTTCAGAAATTATTTGGACAAGTTTGTCATAGTATTCTTGGATGATATCTTGGTGTATTCCAAGACAGAGGAAGAACACGAACAACATCTTAGAATGGTGCTGCAGGTGTTGAGAGAACACCAGCTGTACGCAAAAATGAGCAAGTGCTCATTTTACCAAAAGTAGATCCATTATCTGGGACACATAATCTCTGAAGAAGGGATCGCTGTGGATCCTGAAAAGGTACAGGCCATTCGAGAATGGCCAGCACCAAGGAATGTGATAGAAGTTATATCTTTTATGGGTCTGGCAGGTTATTATAGGAGGTTCATAGCCGGATTTTCAAGGATAGCTCATGCTATCACTTCCTTGCAAAGGAAGGATAAGAAGTTTCAGTGGACTGATGAATGTGAGAGCAGCTTCCGGCAACTAAAGCAACTGCTCACTAGTGCTCCAATCCTAAAGATTTTTGATCCAAGTAAGGATTACGTAGTGTGTATGGATGCATGTAAGGAAGGGCTGGGAGGAGTTCTCAGCCAAGAGGGATCTGTAATTTCTTATGAATCCCAAAAGATGAAAGAGCATGAAAAGAATTATGCCACTCATGATTTAGAGCTGGTAGCAGTTGTCCATGCATTGAGGAAATGGAGACATTACCTCATGGGAAAGAAATTCGAATTAAGAACAGACCACAATGGTCTGAAGTACTTATTTGATCAGCCAATCCTAAATGCCAGGCAAATTAGATGGCTGAAATTTCTGTGTGAATATGACTTTGATATCAAGCATATCAAAGGGAAAGACAATAAAGTGGCTAATGCACTCAATAGAAAAGTGCATGAATTACATGCTACATCCATTAGCATGTACAGAACTGAGTTGAAAGATAGAATTGTGGAGGCTGCAAGTGCTGATTTGTAGTACAAAAGACTTGTAGCAAAGCTACAGCAGCGTGAGAGACCACAGACCGAGGAAGGTTATACATTAGGAATTGAGGGTCTACTTATCTATAAAAATAGAGTGTATGTACCCAATGACCAAGAGTTGAAGCTGGAAATTCTAAAGGAAATGCATAATGTGGTTTATGATGGACATCCTGGATATGAGAAGACAGTGGCAACAATCAAAATCCATTATTGTTGGCCAGGTATGAAGAAGGAAATTGTTGAATACATCACCAGATGTATGGAATGCCAGAAGGTCAAGGCTGAACACAGACACCCAGCAGGGTTGTTGCATCCTTTACCTATTCCTGAGTGGAAATGGGATGTGGTAACAATGGATTTTGTCACAGGATTGCCCAGAACAAGAAAGCAGCATGATTGAATCATGGTGGTGGTGGAAAAGCTTACTAAAGCTGCCCATTTTATTCCAATGAAAACCACCCACAGAGCAGCAGATGTTGCTAATATCTTTTTAAAAGAAGTTGCACGCTTGCATGGAATTCCTAAGATAATTGTGTCTAATAGGGACCCGGAATTCACTTCGAATTTCTGGAGAGGATAGTTCAAGGGATTCAGAATGAATCTAAACTTCAGTACATCATATCATCCTGAGTCTGATGGATAGACAGAGAGAGTAAACAGAGTAATAGAAGACATGCTGAGAATGTATGTGATGGATAAACCATCAAGGTGGGAAGACTACCTGCATTTGGTAGAATTCGCCTACAATAATGGGTATCATGCATCTTTGAAGATGAGCCCATTCGAATCACTTTCTGGAAGAAAGTGCAACACTCCAGTGAGCTAGGATAATCCAGCTGACAGAACAATAGTTGGACCTGAACTACTCAGAGAGATGGAAGATCAAATGATAAAAATCAAATAGAATTTGAAAGCTGCCCAGGACAGGCAGAAAAGTTACGCTGATAGTAACAGAACCCATAGAGAATTCAAAGTGGGTGACCATGTTTTCCTGAAAGTAAAAACTAACAGGAGTTCCCTGAAATTGGGAAGTTGCGCCAAGTTGGTAGCAAGATTTTGTGGGCCATTCGAGATCCTGGAAAGGATTGGGTCAGTTGCATACATGCTTGCATTACCTGCATCTATGACTGTATATAATGTGTTTCATGTTTCACTGCTTAAGAAATATGTACCTGATACTAATCATGCTATCGATTGGACGGTGATCCAGGTGGAGCCAGAAGGTGTCCTGCAAGTGCATCATGTACGCATATTGGACAGGAAAAACAAACATCTCTGGAATCGAGCTATAGAGCTTGTAAAGGTCCAGTGGACCTGGTACAGTCCTGAGGACACGACATGGGATCATTTAGATGTTATGCAGGCAGAGTACCCACATCTTTTTGAAAATTTTGAAAAGCTTGCAGATGCTATGTAAAGTTACACTGAGGACAGTGCAAAAATAAGGGGAGGGGGATTGTAGTGTCCCCAAGCCTGAGCCCCGATGTAAACCATGATCTGAAAGAGATTGTAAATATGTGTTATAGGCTGGTGAGCCGAGTTTTGTATAAGCCAGTAGGATTATGTGTTTGATTAGGCCATAGAGCCTAAGGATTGAAGGCCAAGGGCCTGGATTTGGTATCTGTATATATATGCAGCACATCAATAAAATATAAACACCGCTAGGTGCAAACCGACCACGATGAATGAGTGATGGGGGACTGAGCATCCACAGACTGGGCAAGGAACTAGGGGCTGGAAGGTGGAAAAGGGGTTGAGTGATGAGCCTAGGGGCTAAGCCTAGGGCCCTAAACCTGGAAATAATATTTTAATATTTCAAAAAGAGACATGTGCATTTCTGTTTATCCTAAGTTTTAGAAAGGGAACGTGCAAGGTGATGCACGTGGTGGAATGCATGCAGTTCCCAGGGTGACAACTGTCAATCCTGGTGCATGCAAATATAATCGTGAAGATGAACCGTGGGAGGGGATATTCTCTCCATGGGAACCCAAACCTCTGAGCGTGGAACTGGTATGACCTCTACCAAATACCTGGTTCATCCCTGAAGCCATAAAGCCTGTGTTGGTGCTGCAAAAATAGGGGTACACCCTCTGTTTTGGGAGCCGAGAAGATTGTGTCCGTCTGAAAAGCCAGTTGACTCTTTACCCGTTCGAACCAGGGAGTCTGTGTAATGTCCTGCATGGATTGTTGTCACGCATTTCTAGAACCATCACCTTGAGATCATCCTATGATTGTTGAACCGGTTTGGGGAAGCCTGTGTCTATTTTCCTTGTGGGTTGCTATGACCACGTAGTACTGGACTACGTGAGGCTTGTTGGCCTGTGAGCGACTCCTCCAGGTGAGAGAGTGTGCAGAGGAAGGAGAGAGCTCCTGGAAGGAACCCTGTAGCTGCTACAGAACCCGGAGACTTCCAGTCCGGTCTGTTCCTGTAACCCAAGGCAAGGGAGACTGGCATCCGAAGGAGTGTCCAGGTGACAGAGAAGGTGCACTCTCCTGGGGTGGAACAGGCATGTCGGAAAAGAGGGCCTATGGGTAGTGAGCGTGGGATATTCCTGGGAGAGAATTCCTTCCTGGTGGCTGTGAGTGATTATTTTCCCTGTAACCTCAGCCTGAGTCTGGATTCCTTGCCCTGGGGTGGAGCTCAGTCCCAGCTCGGGGGTGACCCACTGTTGAGTTGAGGAGCAGTGCGGTCTACGACTGGGAGGTTCGTGGAAGGCTTGCACTTGGTTGGTGATTTCTACAGCTGTTAAAAGATAAATATTTTGAATTATGCTTTGATCATGTTTTGCATGACTGAGCTATTTATGTATCATGTTTCTGCTGTGTAAATGAATTACTGTTGAATGCTATGGCTTGTTTAATTGTAGCAACAACTTAAATGTTTTACTCTGAGATTTAAGTGTGTTTAATTTTTTAAATGCATTTGCTTATAATTTCTTTACGAATTATGTAAAAGTCCGTGTACAGAATGGTAACTGAGAGGTTTGAAAACCTGGGTAGTGTAAAAAGGTACACTACATCAGGCACTATACGACCTCCCTATCATAAGGCATTGAACTCATTGAGCTGACTCTCAATGAATTCCTCTAAAAGGTACCTCTCTCGGAACCATTCCTTGAATAGTTCCCATGACACATCTTCGACGACCATGTTTAGCTATGATAGGAGAATCTTCCACCATTGAAGAGTGGTCCGCTTCAGTTGAAATATCGCCATGCAGACCTTCATGTTGGAGGTATAATCACGAAGTGTGAAGCACATCACCATGTTCTCCAACCATGCCTCGGCGGCTGCATCGTCCGGGGCAGCAAAGAACTCAGGAAATTTTACCTTCTCGAGTTCATGGTGAATGCTTATAGTACTGACCGGAGCACATGGTGCAACCTTAATCTGTTCCAGGGCCTTGGCCTAATCTCTTTCCAAATGGCTAATCAGTGCTTTGGACATGCACTGGAAAGATCTCATCATTCCGACTACATCACCAACCGCTATCTTCTCTTGTCAGAGAACCTGCTCGTCTTCCTATGGGTTAGACCCCTCAGGCATGGATGCTACTGGAGGCATCGTGCCTCCTCCCCTAGAAACCCATCATCTACCTTCGTGGAATCCTCTAACCATGATTACCTGCACGTACACAAGTCAAATCGATCAACAACAATATAATCAATCATATCAATGAAGGTCGTAGAGATCCCAAGTTGTGGGATGAACCCGCTCTGATACCATATGTAACAACCTCCCGTTCGTCACGACATGAACCTCTCATAACAAGTGTAATATATTTTTTTGTGTGTGCATGTGTACAAGGATGACAAATACATTATACTATGCGTCGCATCAAGACGACCAACATGATGCTTGCAACTGCGACAACAACATAACAATCTGAGTCACACCTCAAGCATCTGGAAGCAATGAATGACGATCAACCGATGAACAAATAAGACTGACTACCCACCTGCCCTACCCTGGAAGGTTAGGATCTCCAGGACACATAAGAAATGCTCAAGCCTAGGTTCCCATCAATTTTGACCATTTAAGGTCTCAGGGCTGGTGATTGTTCCGAGGAATAAGGAGGTTTCTACATCCCACTACCACAATCAAGACCAAAACTAAATATGTTAAATCAACAAACATCAATGACAATCGCTACATGATAATGTTCTATGAATCAACATACATCACATAAATTCCACGATGCAAGAAAAATTGATTACTAAATTCATCATAAAATGACATAAGTTCGTGCACAATGTAATCAACTTTATTTTAATTCAAGATCCAAGGTAGTCATCTACTTTACTTCAAGGCAGGGAATTAATCATTCATTAAATTCAACTGTAGCTAACATTTTTAGTGGTGGAAGAAGTAACTATGCCCATGACCTTCCCTACATATCATGATGCAAAATCAATATCAATTAATTCATGGAGCAAGGTAATCAATTACATAATCAGTCTCACCCCTTATAATTTCATGGTGCATATATTCCATTATAACCATACAATTCGCTCATACTTCAGCATCTCTTAAAGGCGCAAGAGTAACCCGATTTGTTTTAAGAGTGCTAAGAGAATAATTACATAATCAAACATGCTTCTCCTTTATTCATGACATAGTACAACTATCAATTAATTGAAGGCACAATGAAATAAGAGCTACCTAACCAAGACTCCAATAGTTCTCCAATCATTTCCCATTTTTTATGATATTTTTAATATGGTGCACCTAATGATTTAAGACAAAGTTAAGGTAGATAGACATATAAATGTAGCTTAGTTTCTAAACATATAGATTCTTCCTTTTATTTATTTGATTCAATCTTGACATGGCATAAGTCTAAATTTAAACTAGTAGAGGTGTTTTATTTTTACTATATTTTGATCACCATATTTATTTAAGATAAAAAAAATGAAGACAAAAAGGTAAGCTGGTTGATTTATGAAGAGACACCTGGATAAAAAATTTTAAAGGAAAATAAGGTCAGGATAAAACTTTGATGTCTTCTGATTAACAATGTCATTAAGACTCCACATGCAAGCTTATAGTATTTTAAAATGTAAAGCAATAAATAAAAATTATATATAAAATAATTGTAAAACAAATTCAGCTAAAGCAAACTTTTAAAACGATTCATTATGATTAACAATTTCACTATTATAGTCTTGTTAATATCACAAAAGGTGCGTACGGTAGCTAATTGCATTACAGTTGTAGCCACATCATTCATTAACAATTATTAAACTGTTATAAAAAAAAAACCACGCCACTATTACTCGGGGATTTCAGAATTCAACCAAGGAACCGCACCGCCTTTGACTGTATCTATTATGACACCTCTGCCATAACAGTTGCTTCCACTCCATGGTAATGAAGGGCTATTCAGAAGCTGGAAGCAATAATAATGCCACAATTTACGCTCCAGCCAATCACAATTCACCATTAAATGTTCTGCCAGAACAGGTAGGTGCGGGGTCGACGTCCTAGCTGCATGGAAGGTGGGGGAAAGGCAGCGAGGCAGTGGCCCAATCGTTGGGCGATGGAAAAGGAATTAGGGTAAGGAGGGTAAGTCATCAAATTTATAGGGGAAAGGTTTGGATCCTGTGCATGATTGGCCAAGGAGAAATTTAAGAGAAAACTCTGGGATGAAAAACAACACGTTGAAAATTGCAGGTAAAGGTGGGTTCAGGCTCGTATTGGCCATAGGAATATAGAGAAAACCTCCAAGACTGAAAAACAAAATGCTTCAATCATTAAAATGCAAGTCCTGCAGAATTCACCGAGCAGAGATAAATTCATTCCTAAGGTAACAAATGCAGTTGCAACTTGCATTATCAAGGCAAATCGCAACATCAAATCAAGTTTCCAATCGTTTTCTAAAGGCAAATAAGTCACACGCAAATAATGGCTCTCACCAAATCGCCATAGTTGGAATTGGTCAAATTCATTATGAATTTGTTGTGAGGTCATTAATTTATAAATAGCTTTAACATTGCATGAGGTGGGTACATTTTACAGAATTTAAAATAACACAATCAAATAATAAATCGTTGTGCCTGTATAAAATTTACAATAACATAATCGAAGAATGTATTGTTGTGTAGAAACTAGAACATGATATAAATCTGGCATGCATTAAAAATTAACCTTACTTCACGACAGAACTATATCCCTGCTCAAAGAATTTAGAAGAACAATAACCATAAATTGTTGGGCATAATGCTATGCCTCTCAATCGCTCACGGTCATATACCAGTTAATAAAAAAAAATGCAGTCATTAGGGAAAAATCGTTGCGGGTAATACACAGCTATTAAGTAATTCGTGGTCACAAAACATGGGTTATACCATCATATAGATACATATCTAAACATTTATATACGTTGTCTGTACACAATTCAACAGTCTGTCGGAAAACGCCTATATCTATAATTACAAATTGTAAATTGTGCATTTGTTGTCTAAGTATCTAATGGAGGAATAGGAAGTCAAATTATATCTGAAACATAGAGTATAGAGAGGGTAATGTTGATGACAGTAAGAAAATTCCATGGCCCTAAGGATAACTCATCAAAAGGATCATAGGGATTAAATCAGTTGAGGCACAGAAAATAACAAACAAGGCAGCAAGACAATCCAAAAGCCAAGGCCGTACTAAAGGATGTAAGTCAACAATTAGGCAAGGACATCCACAGAGGTAGATGGCTGAAGGTTCACCTTCACTTCACCATCCTCACACAGAAAAGCAGGACGTTGAGATCCATAGGTCTTTTAACACTAAGTCGATGATCGTAGATCAGGCTCCTAGCCGACTTCTCAGGGAAGGAGTGGTGAGCTAGGGATGAAGGATAATAGCCTCAAGGTCACAATCAACACACAGGGTGGTCACAACATACGGGAAGACGAAGGTCACATAAATCAATCAACCAATCATTCAGCTAGTCTATAAAATTTTCAGTCATGAAACTAGACAATTAGTTTACCTACCTAAAACATATGCAGATCTAAATCATAAATCCTACAACATTCTATCATTCAAACGAAGAAGCGTACCATTTCCTGTTCCCCTACTCCGAGTGTCATCCACAGGCTCTGTGCCACTCTCTATTGTCGACCGTGGAGACTACACCGGTACCTCCCAGCCAATGCTAGGGGTACTCTTCTTCCCCTTTATCCACCCGAGCTACAGAGGGGCCACACTCACTATCCAGAGATCTCGTCTAGCTCCCAGCTTGCCTCGCAAGGCCGAGCTACCACTCCTCTCCAAGCTGGGTATCCCAACTTCCACAAGTAAATCAGTTAAGTCGATATTTCTACAACGTAACGTTACGCAAACACAACATGATCCTTCATCCTTCTCCTTCCTTTATATTATAGAGTTTCAAACTTCCTTCCTTTCCTAAAATCTCATTTAATTAAAGTTTTAAAAAGAATTTCCTAAAATTTCCTCTCCGTACAAGTATCCCCCATCCCCTACATTCCTCCAAAAATTAATTTCTTTAATTAAGTAATTATCTTTATTTCCCTCACCCACCTAGAGTTACTCCTAGAATCACTCCTAGGTGTCCCTAGATTCCCTTACAGGTTTTAAAGGATTTCCCTATTATGAAATTGCTAATTCAGTTTAAAATTAGAAAGCTCTTAAATATAGATTCTTTACTAAGTTGACTTCTCGCTTTTTCCCATAAGTTCCCCTTTTTCCTTTTTACGTTACCTCTTTTCCCTAGTTTCCTATTGTTTTTATTTTCCCTCTTTCCACTTTTACATAGAACTCAAAAACACAGGTGTGGAATTTAACCCTTTTACCCTTTTATCATTAATTTAGTATCTTCTTAAATTATCAAAAGATAAAATAATTAATTCACTCTTTACATTTTACATCCACAGATTTTATTTCTTATGAATAATTTAAATTCTTACTCCCTTCATGTTACAAATTTTTATGATGATGATAATTATTGTTTAAGTGGTTTTTATTTTTATTTTATTATTTTATTTTATTTTATCTAATTATTGTTATTATTATTTTATTTTTTTAATTATTATTTTTTTAAAGGTAGACAAAATTTTACCCCTAGTGAAATTTTAGACTTAGAACTTAGATTTTGTACTGGGTGACATTTAATTAGGGAAATTGTTTTAAAAATTACTTAATTTGTTATTTGTCTTAGGGCCATCTAGGTTCACCCCTCTATCATCAACAATGTGACATGCTCTTCAGGACACACTAGGTGCTCCAAGGGTGCCACTCGCCACTCTCCATTTTTCTTTCGCGATGTGCCCTTTAGGATGCACCACGTTCTCCAAGGGTGCCACTCGCCTCTTGACTGACTTGGTAGACATCAATAACCCCTGGAGTCAATACTCCGCTAGGTGAAATTGTGGGAGACTAAGGGATTCTAAGGAATAAGGCCCTCGCCTTATTGCATGCCCCTTAGAATCATCATGAGTGACTATCCCAGTATGCCCTCATGACATCGTGGGTCCTCTCAAACTAGGTAATTGTTAAACTACAGTTCGATCCACGATGAGGCTGTGGCAGGGCTATTGTCCACACCTCTCTTTCAACATCTTTGGTAGTTGTGTATGACCCCTTTACTCCATATGTGAGTCTGGTCGGTAATCTATCCTCAGCCTACATCATCAACAAATCATGTTAGAGCATATCCACATCCTATCATCTAGTCATATGCACTAATATCACAGTAAAACAATCAAACCCCATTGGTACATTCCCTGACTCGATTCGGAGTCCCAGGGGTTCCATCGATGCCTCTGCATCCTCAAGTTCCAAAACCCTGCACACTCAGTAAAACCGAGTCAATAACACTTGTCTATGTCAATGTGGTAAAACAACATGAAATCAACCATAACGCCTGATAATAAAAATCAAAAGTTTAATAGCATATTAATCTATATCACTTGCGAGCAAGTGTCCTCAAAGAATACATTAGCTCGGTGTGCTAGAGCAGGATGTTATAGTAGCATTGATGAGATGTACTCTTTTGCTGAGTCCATCAACAAAATTATTTTATTTTCCTTTGTTATGCTTGATGTCAAAGTTATATTCATTTAAAAATTCCATCCATCTTGTTTGTCTAACATTCAAAGTTGGTTTCTCAAAAATATATTTAAGAGAACTATGGTCTATTCTTAACTCAAATATATTTTCCATGAGATAATTCCTCCACATCAACAACAAGCTCCAAATTATGTGTGGCATAATTTATATCATTATATTTAAGATTTTTTGACTCCAAACTAATGAAATTCCCATTTTGAGTGAGTAATTGACCAAGTCCTTCCTTGAAGACATGTGTACATACCACAAAATGCTCATTTGGGTCATAAATATTTAAAATAGCTGCACTAGTCAGTAATATATTTAATAAATTAAAGTTCTATTCACATTTTGTTGTCCATTTAAACTTAATTCCATTCTTTTGCAAAGAATTGATGGGATGATAAATCTTAGAGAACCCTGCTATAAACCTCCTGTAGTATCCAACTAGTTCCAGAAAAGATATGATTTATGAAACATTCTTGGGTATTGGCCATCCTCTAACGGTCCCAATCTACTATGTATCTACTATTATACCTTCCTCTAAGATAATGTTCCCCAAATAATGGATTTGTTCTTGGTAAAAAGAACACTTTCTAAGATTCAAATAAATTTTATTTTCCCTTGGCACTTGCAACACCAACCTTGTAACATCCTGCTCTTGTACGCACTGAGCAAACTTATTCTTTGAGGACACTTGCTTGCAAGTGATCCAGATTATTATACTATTTTGAATTTGATTATGATTATGAGGCCTTATGGGTTGATGACATGTTGTTTTGTTGTATTGACATAGACAAGTTCTATTGACTCGGTTTTCCTGAATGTGTAGGATTTTGGACCTCAAGGATGCAGAGGCATTCATGGAACCCATTGGACTCTGGATCGAGTTGTGGAGTGGACTATTGGGGTTTGATTGTTGTATATATGACATTTTTGCATATTTTTAGATGATATGATTATGGATATATTTTTGACATGATTTGTTGATGATGCAGGCTCATGATAACTTGCCAACCAGACTAACATGTGGAGTAGAGGGGTCACACACGATAGCGAGAGAAGTTAAGGGAGAGGTGTGGACAACAACCCTGCCACAACCTACTAGCACTCCTTTCGTGGCTTGAACTGTAGGTAAATGAATACCTAGTTCAAGAAGACCCACGATGTTGTGAGGAAAAACTATGACAATCACTCATGATGATTCTAAGGGGAGCGCAATAGCACTGGGACCTTATTCCTTAGAGGCCCTTAGTCTCCCACAAGATCACCTAGCTAAGTATTGACTCTAGAGGTTTTTGATGTCTACCAAGTCAATCAAGAGGCGAGTGGCACCCTTGGAGAACGTAGTGTGTCCTGAAGGGCAGGTCGTGTAAGAAAAATGGAAATAGGCGAGTGACACCCTTGGAGCATGTAGGGAATCCTGAAGGGCACGTCACACAAGCGAAATAGAATGAGGTGAGTGACACCCTTGGAGAATCTAGTGTGTCTTGAAGGGCATGTCGCATTGTTAAATAATAAATGAATAAACCTATATGGCCTTATAACGAATAATGTGATGAGAAATATTTAAAACAATTTCCCTAATAAAATGTCGCCCAACCAAGGAAAATAAAGTCTAGGTCTACATGCTACTTGTGATAATATATATATATATATATATATTTATAAAAAATAAAAATAAAAATAAATAAATAATAATGATAATCATCATTAATCATGTGACGAGAAGGGGATAAGCAATTCAATTAATTTATAAAAATATTTTCGGGGATAAAATTTAAAAAGGGGGAAATAATTGTTTGTTATATATGCTAATTAAGAACTTACTAATTCAAAAGAAAAAGGAGAAAAAGGTAGTTTTCTACACTTGCCAATTTGAGTTTTAAATGAAAATATAATGAGGGAAAGTTAAAAGAATTAGGAAACTAGGAAAAAGCGGGAAACATAAAAAGAAAGGGGAAACAGAAGGAAAAAAGTAGAAAGACTAACTTAGTAAGGTATATAACATTTAAGAACTTTCTAAATTAAACTCAACTAGTAAATTAGTAAGGGGGTAAGTCATTAAAATGTGTAAGGGAATATGGGGACACCTAGGAGTGATTCTAGGATTTCTTTTAGATGGGTGAGGGAAGTAATAGTAATTAATTAAGTAATGAAATTAATTTATGGTGCAATGAAGGGGATGGGTGACACATGTATAGGGAGGATTTTTATGAATTAAATTATTGAACAATAAATTAAATGTGATTTTGGGAAAGTAAATGACTTAAAAACTCAATATAAAGGAAGGAGGAGGATGATGATGGATCTCTAATGTTATGCATAACGTGATGCTACAGAATTTTAGACTTGACTAACTTAGCTTGTGGGAGTTGGGATACCCAGCTTAGTGAGGAGTGGTAGCTCAACCTTTCAAGGTGAGATGGGAGCTAGGTGTTCTTTGTTTTCGTTTGTGTGGCCCCTTTGCGGCTCGGAGGGCTAAAGGGGGAGAAGAGTACCCCTACCATTGGCTGTAAGGTATCGGTTAAGTCTCATCGGCCGACAAGCGGGAGCTGCACGAAGCGCATGGGACAACGACTGAGTGCAGATGACTCGGGATACGATACATTTACTTCTATTTTGCATGGTAGATTCTTATTGACCTTACACTTTCAATTCTGTACTTTTAACTGTGTAAAGAAGGTGTTGGACTTAGAATTTTAATTGAGAACTTAATTTCCTCGTAGCCTTAAGCTTGTTGCTTGACTTGTTTCCCTTGGAAAACGATCCCTGAATGTTGTGAATGTCCTATGGTTTTATTGATTCGTGATGAGTTTGCTATTTTTCTTCGCCTTCGTCCCTAGCTCATCAATCCACAGTTGAGAAGTCGGCCAGGAGATGGATCAATGGTCATCACTTCATTGTTAATAGACCTATAGATCCTAATGCCCTTCTTTTTTGTGCATGGATGGTGAGAGAAGGATGTGTTTCCCAGTCGTCTACCCCTGTTGATTGTTCCTAGTCGATGGATTGCCTTGCGCCTTTTGAAAGTGAGTACTCTGCATTTTTAATGAATTGTACTCTACATTTTTAATGAATTGTCCTCTACATTTTTATGAAAGGACCTCTACATTTTTTGAAATGGACTCTGCTATCTCATAGATTTAAATGACAACTTTATTGGCTAATTACCACGAATTTACACACCCTGTGATGAATGTGATATGCCTCACTGCGAATTATATTACTGTGAAATTAAATGATCTGTATTACTGTGAATTAAATTAAATAATTTTATATTGTTGCGAGTGTATTATGGTGAATTTTACACACGCTGTGATGACTGTGATTTATATTTATTGCGGTTGGGTGGAACGTTTTGCATGACATCGACATTTTCTATATTCATTTTGTTGTGTTATTCTATTGAACTTGACAACGATTCACTATTGTGGTGATCACTGTGTTTTCCCTCTGCTTTATGTTTTTTTTACTTCGACAACGATTCTACCCAGTAGAATTGACGCATTAGAACTCAACAATTGAATTTTTTTTAAGACCATGAATTTCTTGGAAATGGATTCCCTTATACAAGTTACTGTATTAATGGCTAACACCCTCTGTGGTTTAATTTATTTAATGGCAAATGCACCTCCTCTTTGATAGAGGTGACGACAATTGCATTATGTGCCTTTAATGCAATCTGATGGCGAGCTTACCCTGGGGAAATTAACCTTCTTTATTCATTTTTAGATTGCATATTCACCTTTATTGTTCAATGATTTTCCTTTGATTACATAGCATTTGAGTATCCAGTCGATTTTTCTTTTACTGTATAGCGTTACTTTTAAATTATACAGACCTGTATGGTTTACAATGATTTTGCCATTGTCAAGACTATGAATTTTCTTGTTACCTGACAATGTTACCCTCTTTAGGAATGTGTTTGAATTTAATTATTGCCCTGTGATTTCGTAAGGTGTTTTCAGGGTTGGATCTCTTTTCTCTATGATTTATTTATTGATGTGTATCCCTTGATGATTATTTCTCTCCGTTTTTGTATTGAATGTGTTTCATTGCATGGATATTTTTCTCTGTCGATTTTTCCATTTTAAGAGAAAATTCATTGTTTGTGTACCTGGCAATTTTCTCTTGGGACTGAACTTCGTCATTGACTTACCTATGGCCTACATTGAATGCATTGTATTTATTTATTTCTGTGTTTTAATTGTAATTAACTCTTACCTGCGTTTTCACTTAACGATGGCATCTAGTTTTCGGCAATTTACATTTTAATGGCAAGTGCATTTACCAATTGATAGATGAATGCATGCACTTTTAATAGCAACTTATTAGATGGCAGGTGTAAAGGGATGGCATTTATTTTTTCACAACAAATTTATTTAACATTTTTAGTAGATAACTTCTTCCTTTAACAACCTTTGTTTAGTACAGCCTTTAATTTGATTGGACAACCTTTAAATTGAATAGACAACCTTTAATTTAATTTATACTAGACTTGTCATTTAGTCTTAATATTTATTAAACCAAACTTGTCAATTAGATTGGAATTATAGTTTATAGCTTTGAATATTGATTGAATTAGATTGGCAAATTATCGACTAGTTTTAATTTAGACTTGCTAATTTAGATCAATAATTAAGGTTAATTTGATTTGTAGTTGTGGTCTAATTTGGTAAAGTAGACTCGCTAAATTAGAATTCTATATCATGTTAAGTTAGGTTTGTAAATCACCAACTATTTGTAATTTAGACTGGTCAAATTAGATTTGTAATTAACGCTAAAATTAGATTGTAAATATTGACCAATTTTGACTTGATAAAAGGGTTGGGTTGTTGAAGAAGTCATGTATTGGCTTGTGTGTTTCCTTTTTGCAATCGTCTTGCATCTCGTCAACCTATTGTTTGGGGTATGGGTGTGGTATTCTTCTCGATATTCAGCTCTTAGCGCGTCGGATTTACCTAGATTCCTCGGTCCAAATAAGATGTTTCATGCTAAGGTTATAGTCATGCCTATCACCTAGGTATAGCATGATTCCTGATGAGGGGATCATCGCATGTCCTTAGAGATGGAGGTGAAGGATAACTTGGACAAGGTATGTGCCTTTCGTATGAGTGTTTTCAATCATTCTGATTTTTTGTTAGCACTTGGGTTGTAACGCCTTCATGCGTTTGGTTCACAGGCCTTTAGTTTCTAGTCATTGGTTGTCAAGCCCATTGTGTTGAGAGGAGCGATGTTGTACCTTATCTTGTAGTTGTGGTCTTGTTGCGTCAGGTGGGTAGTCATTTCTCCTTGTTGTTTTATGCATGTTTCGCCTAGTTGTTCTTGTGCCAATGCATGGACTCATAGTGGCTTGTTTCCTAGATTGTGTGCTTGCGTGTTAGGTATGTGTTATATTCTTTGCATGTGTTTTTGTGGGTGTGTCAGATATGAAAACTGCATCTAACGATTTGGGTGGTTTTTTCTATTTTTAGTGCACTTTCCTATTTGTAGAAGTTTTGTAAATTAATCTCGGATTAAGGGATTAGGGTTTTGGTATCTACGGAATGCCTAAAAACATTGTATATATATTGTATGGTGAATGGTGAAATTTTGTAACAACCCTCCTATGTTAAGGACAACTACTCTGACATCAGGTGCAATTTTTTTTTGTTTTAACCGTGTGTGCGCGCGTGTAGGAGAAACAACCCTCTCGATCCTACAGGACCACTCGAACCAATAGGACGCAAGTGCGAC
>ML781230.1:819238-864365 GCA_009831015.1 Picea engelmannii
GAAGGTCTTAGGCTTAGGGTTTAGATTCTAAGCTAGACGACAATTGGTTAAGGGTAATGCTTAAGGTTTTATTTAGGTGCTGAAGACTTAGGGCTAATTAGGCTGACTCCATCAACCACCCTTACCGCGACGTGCCCTTCAGGACGCACCACGTGCGCCAAGGGTGCCACTCGTCTCTGGACTTTATTTTGGCGACGTTCCCTTCAGGATGCACCACATGATCCAAGGGTGCCACTCGCTGACTAAGTTTCTTCGGTGCGACGTGGCCTTCAGGATGCACCACGTGCTCCAAGGGTTCCACTCGCCGACTGAACTGATTGGTAGACCTCTATAACCCCTGGAGTCAATACTCCACCAGGTGAGCTAGTAGGAGACTAAGGGCTCTAAGGAATAAGGCCCCCGCCTTATTGTGCGCCCCTTAGAATCATCGTGAGCGACTGTCGCAGTCGGCCCTCACGGCATCGTGGGTCCTCTCGAACTAGGTAATCGTTAACCTACAGCTCGAGCCACGGCGGGAGTGCTAGCAGGCGGTGGCAGGGCTGCTGTCCACCCCTCTCCCTCAACCTCTCTGCAATTGTGTGTGGCCCCTTTACTCCATATGTGAGTCAAGTCGGCAAGCTATCGTCAGCCTGCATCACCAATAATCATGTCAGAAATGTCGTCATCAATCATCAATAAAATAAAACATCATAATAAACATATCAACCCAAAGCACACTCCCTGACTCAGTCCAGAGTCCAAGGGGGTTCTACCGATGCCTCTGCATCCTCAAGGTCAAAAACCCTGCACACTCAATCAAACTGAGTCAATAGCACCCGTCTAATCAAATAGTAACACATCATGTCATCTGTTAATCACATCATAATCAAATATAATAGGTCTAATGTCAAAAAGGGTCCAGATCACTTGCGAGCAAGTGTCCTCAAATAATAAGTGGTCTCAGTGCGCCAGAGAGGGATGTTACAAATTTGAGATAATGAATATAAGAAAGGATTTCGCGGTTGAGGGTTTCCGGTATAAATCTGTGTGTACTATGTGAATGAGCCATTGATTAAATTATGTTTTGCTTTAGAATCTATATGCATTGTCTTACTTCACAGGTTTAAAACTTACATTGCGTTCGTCGTTAGTTGTGTGGTTCAACTATTTTCATCATTACCTTCTTTCCTGAAAAAAAAAATAAAAGAATTGTACCTTATGCTTCGCTTGTAGTCATAATGATGGGGTCATTACATATGTTATTAGAGCGGGTTAAACCCGTGACTTGGGAACACTACAAATTTCGTTTATATGATATTTGATTATAATTTTGCTAATCAAGTTGACTTGTATTCGTGCAGGTGATCGTGGTTAGAGGACGTTGCGGAGGCAGACGAAGGGGTGATAGGGGAGGAGGCATGATGCCTCCAACATCATCCATGCCTGAGGGTTCTAACCTCCAGGGGGACAAACAGGTTGTCGGGCAGGAGAAGATAGTGGTGGGTGATGTTGTTGGGATGATGAGGTCTTTTCAGCGCATGTCTGAGGCACTGATAAGTTGTTTGGACAGAGATGAGGCCAGGGTGCTGACACCCCTTAAGGGTCCACTGCACGCTCTGGTTGGTACTAGTAGCATTCACCACAAACTCAAGAAGCTCAAATTTCCCAAGTTCTTTGTTGCCCCAGACGACGCAGTTACCGATTCATGGTTGGAGAATATGGTGATGTGCTTTTCACTTCACGACACCTCCAACATGAAGGTCCGCATGGAGATCTTTCAACTGAAGGGGAGTGTTCTTCTATTGTAACAACTCTGGTTAAATAGTTGTATAGGGTTTATTAAGTATAATTAATTAGATAATTAACTGTCATAATATGGTTTTAGTTAAACAATGATTAGTTATTAATAATATTAATAATTATTTATTTATTAATGAATTGTTTATAACTGTTGATTGATTAATTAATTAATTAACTTATTAAAGGTTAGGGTAATAAATTAAGAGATTAATAAATTTTAAATTATTTTACGAAACTTTATGTATGACAGGTTAAGGATAAGATAATAAAGGAAAGGATAAGATAATAAAGGAGGGGATAAGGTAATAATGGGGAGGATAAGGTAATTAATGGAGGATAGGAGAGTTGGTGGATGGGGGATATATGACGGGGAAGAGTCCTATGGGAGAGGATTATGAAATTGGGGGGGAGGAGCATTATTGGTAGGAGGTCTGTATTTTTGTTGGATATCTTCTGGTTTTGAGGAGTTTGGTTTTGGGGTTTTGGTGAACCATTTCAGTGGGTATCGAGTTGTTGGGGGTTTTAGGCATGGGGGCCAGAATTCCCTATGGTATCCTGGAGCTAGGGAGCCGGATAGGATGCTCCGAGTTGGCTGGGTGGTTAGTCAGTCTGGGCAGGGTTTGGTCAAAGCAGCAGGCTAGGCAAGGTAGCAGGGAGGACAACCAGATAAGCGAGAGTTTAGCATTAGGAAGAGGTATTTTATTTATGGATTCGTTGAGTTATGTGATGATTATGTAATTTATTTTAATGATGTGGATAAATTTAATTTCTTCCAAATATTATATGCTTATATGATGATTAATGAATTATTTATGCATCGAAAAAAATTCTATGTTTAATTGTATGAAATTTTTAGGCTTAATTAATTGAGGTCACTACACATGGTATCAAAGATATAGTTCAAAATCTGGGACCAAAGGGCCACCTACCCACCCACCCTCTTAACTCTGGACAAAAAGCTAAGCTATGTGTCCTGTAGACAACCCTGAAACTCTCTAAAACTTGTAAATCTGGGCTTGAGGGCCAAGCTCCAACTCCAACTCCAACTGCACCTAACCCGCAAGGCAAGCACACATTATATATATATATATATATATATATATATATATATATATATATATATATATATATGAATAGTATGCACATTGAAAAATAGAAAAAGGTATAATATTATACATATTGAAAGTAAATATATATATATATATATATATATATATATATAAAGAAAAATATTTGGGCCTGATATTAAATCTTCAAGTCCACACAAGTTTCGAGTCACAGGACACAACGCCTAGTGCTTGAGTATATCAGTAAGCTCCCAAAGACCTTACTGAATAGTCCATAATCCATGCTCATCATGGTCAGTAGAACTCCCTACAAGGCAAAAAAGCTAATGAATAAAATATTACAAGTATTAGCGTAATAAATATTACAAGGATCACATGTCACAATGCCAATAATGCTCCTTTCCATTGTCTCCCAGACGTCAAGCCACATGCTCTTAACTCCTCCATGAGTTAAGGTTTGTGCACTACGTGTCAAGCAAACCACCTGCAAAATAACCTAGCCAAGCACCTACAAAATGACAAAGATTAGCAAAAAAAATAATTATTACTTTTACCTAAAAAAAAAAAATAACAGGGTATTCACCTTTCTTATCTACATTGATTGGAACCTCAATGATTGAAGCATCATTTTCAATGCAAATTATTTAGAATAACAATTGTTACTTGTAATTATATGACAATAAAGAATCTCAAAGAACAAGATTGAAGCATGCCCTGACATGTAAAACGAAACACACAACACAACAAGCAAAGAAAATTTGTAAGAATGTAACAAATTACACATTCTAAATGGCCAAAGAATGAGCCCTATCAGCCTAGCCTTTTGGAACCTATCAACAGAGTAACGTAAATTCATACACCTTCGAACAAGATACATATATTACTGTAAATTGCCATAGCTTTATATGAATTCCTGTAAATGCCTACAGGTTACCGTTTTGTCACTTCACATGCAGAAACAAAGCATGTAACGAAAATGACAAGAAATTAATCTTTTCTTGAATTTCCATACAACATAAATTATAATCTGTGAGAAAATGAAAGATACCTGCTTACGAGTGGTTTCGAACATTGGACCTGTAAATCACATAGACCTTACCCACCTCTATGCTCCACTACTTTGGAGGAAAAATACGACAAATGAACAAGAACGAGCTTATTGACCCATCCAACCACACCGCATACCGTAGCCACAACTTCACCATTCAGTTCGGCAGTCCCATGTTCTTTTGAGAAGTTTCCCCCCTCTTGGTAGCCAGGAATGGTGTCGCTCACATTGATATAGATGGAAGTTAAAGGGTGATAATCAGTGAGCAAGCTCCTACACATAGACCGCCAAGGATATAGCCAATCGAGACGTGAGACGCAAACTTGCAACTGCATTGTGTAGTGGAATCAGAGGCTCTACGCAGCGTGCCAATTCTACAGGTAACTTTGAGATCAAATAAAAGCGGCGTTGAAGGATAGGTATGTCTCTGCCATTGCTGAGGGGATTTTCATTGATGGAAAATGCGGGACTTCTGAAGGTAGCTCAGGCACCAACAAGTCCACCACCAATATTTCTACAAGAGGTGATGACAGACCTTGACATATGTGCCATTCCTGCACCTTTACTTACGCTACCAAATTCACTGCCAAACTGGTGTCAATGATCCAGGAGCTCAACGATAGCTTCCAACCCTACAGTGTCAGAATGCCCATCTAGCTATCTTTAGAAATGGAACATGAAATCAATTGAGATAAGCCACGTTTGTCATATTGTTTAACCCTTGACTCGAACTCTCGGCCCCTTCTCGCACCTACACCAACACATAGCACAAAGACCAAATGCCGAGTCATAACAGAGAAGGCTCCTCTGCACTTGGGTTCTCTGCCGCCAGGAGAGTTATGCAGAGTACGGTGACGAGAGGAAAGACGGCTTTGCCAGGCTAGGGTTGGGAGTATAGGGTTTGGGTAAGGAGAATGAGGGTGGGGCACGTGGGCTTCATGCGTGCCCCCCCTTTGTTATTATTGTTTTCTTTTAAATTATTTGTTTAAATTAATATATGTTTTTATTTTAGTTGTTTTTTTATATTTTTATATTTTTTTCATTTAATTATTGATTATCGTGAATTATTTATATATATTATTTTTTTATTCTTAAATAATTCAAGTGATTAATTTGTTTATTTTTTTTATTTTTTAATTTATCCTTAAAAATAATAATAATAATAAATTAATATAATAAAAATAAAAATAAATAAAATATATTAATAAATAAAGTTATATAAAAAAAATAAAAATAAAAATCGAAATGTTTTGGAGTCTATGGGTTTAGAACCCATGACCACCCACCGCCTAAGAATTAAGAAACAACCAAACAACAATGTGCCAAGTATGTGCCTTGGAGAAAAAATAATTAAATTAATTGGACGGATTAATTAAATTAGCGATTAATTAATTAATACTAATATTAATATTAATTTTCTGGATTAAATTGAAAGTGTTGATTAAGGCAATTGAAACTTAGGTTAAAGTTTAGTATAGATTATTAGATTTTAATAATTAATCAACATTAGGTTGTAAGTCACCTTAATTAGTTGTAAACGCAAAGTATAAGGACTTAGACCAAGATAAGCGGGAGGAGGCTTCATGCGCACTAGGTAGGTAAGTTAGAGAAATTGGTGAGTATGGTGCAAAGCTAGCGTAGCTACGAGGAGAGGGAGTCAATATTTTTCTTAGGTGGAGAAATCAAGCTTATATTCTTTAGCCCTAACCTAGCCACCTCCCCTAAAGAAAGTAATGTCTATTTATAGACAAGTAAAGAAAAACTTACGCCTAACCCTGTTTTCTAGTTAAGTTGCACAAATGTGAAACATCCTTGAACTCACCCTGACAACTTTAGTTGATGCATGTTAAATCATATAGGATGGTTAGGATTTGAGGGAATTTAGGCAGGGGAGCATCGTCGTAGGTACCGCTAGCGTCGCCACCACCATCGCCTGAACTAACTCTCATACTGTGGTCTTTGGAGGGCATAAATGAGACTTTAAAGGGGTGAAAACCAGCAAGGACTGAAGTGGAACCCCCACCATTTGGAACGGGTAATTCATAAGCATCAAGGAATTCAGGGGGAATACCTCCACCCGAAGACATCAGTAGAGAACTGCATAAGATCAAATTTCTGGAGTTTGCTGGGGGTCGCGCTAGTGAACGCGCAAAAGTATGGTTGGAAGGCATGATAAGGTGTTTTGCCTTAAGGGACTATGCATCCACCTCAAAGGCAAAGATATCAATTTTTCAGTTAAGAGACAGTGCCTTGAACTGGTGGGGAAACCTGGAAAGACAACCGCATCTTACCTTGGACACCGTATCTTGGGAACTCTTTGAGGAGAGGTTTTGAAGGAAATATCTGCCAGCTTACTATGAGGAACAACAGGTAGGAGCATTTCATGCTCTAGTACAGGGAAACAGAACCATAGAGGAATATGAGATTAGGTTTATGGAATTGGTCAAGTATGTTTCATATATGGATAATGACCAACGACAGGCATAACTCTTTGTCTATGGATTGAACCCTAAAATAAGGGCTATGGTGTGGATGTGGAAACCGTCTTCAGTAGCGGAAGAGGTGGAAAATGTGCATTATGCGAAGGAACACATGAACTTAACTAGAGGTATGAGACCGAACTTTCTGCATCATCCTAGATTCGTAGGGAAGGCCCCTAGGACATTTCCCAGGGGAGGGGGCTCAAGGCCACCTGCATATGGTAATAGAGTCATACCAAGGACAGTATCCACAGGCATTTCAATGGCAACAAGTGCAGCATATCGTTCATCACCAACAATGCAGGTAGGTCCATGACCATCTCAGGGAACAACTAGTAGGGGCAAGGGTTCGAGGGGAAGGAACTCATTTCATAGAAATTCACATAACAGTGCGCAGGTTCAATCCCATGTTACCTGTTGGGGATGTGGAGGACCCCATTACCAGTGTGATTGCCCAAAGTTACAATTAGGGTTCGTGCATACAAAAGGAAAGGCCGCGATAGGAAGAGAAAGTAGTAGCCACTAGATTTATGCAGCAGTTAATAATCACCATGCCAAACATCAATCCACGGTGGTGGAGTCATCAGGTATGATAAATCATATCAATGTTAAGATTTTATTTGATTCTAGTGTGACAGATAGTTTCATTTCACCATCTGCATTAGAAAAGAGTGGGTTGGAAGCCTACGAGCACGATGACTTTAAACAAGTCGATATGGCTTCAGGGGAAAAACAAGCAGTAGGACCGAGCATTGATAATTGTATAGTAGAACTCAGAGTGTGTACTACTAGGTTGAAGGTATACATTACTGCTCTCGGGGCGTATGACCTAATCATTGGAATGGATTGGATAGAAGCTCATCAAGCTTTGGTAGATTGTTTCACAAAAAGGGTGTTTTGTGTCAATGATGAAGGAAGACCAGTTGATATCTAGGGTGTACAGAGAAGGGTGTCATTACACTTTATGAAGGTTAAGCGATGCTTGAGGAAATGGTGTCAATTTTATGTAGTGGAAGTAGGGAATGAAAGGAAGGGATCCTCATTATATCAGTACCCGGTATTGTCAAAATTTAAGGATGTTATTCCGAACGAGTTACCAGGGTTACCTCTTGAGAGGGAGCTTGATTTTACTATCGAGCTAAAACCTGGTGCAGAACCAATTTCTAAAACTCCATATCGGATGACAGCGTGAAAACTTTGTGAATTGCAAATGCAGTTAAAAGAGTTACTAGACTTAGGGCTAATAAGGCCCAGTGTTTCACCTTGGGGTGCACCAGTAATTTTTGTAAATAAGAAGGATGGATCCTTATGACTGTGTATAGACTACAGGGACTTGAATCGTGCTACAGTGAAAAATAGGTACCCAATGTCGTGAATAGATGACCTCTTCGATCAGATGAAAGGAGCAGTGGTATTCTCAAAGATCGATTTGTAATCCGGGTATCATCAGTTAAGGATTAAGGAAGACGTTATCCCAAAAACTGCCTTTCGAACTCGGTTTGGGCATTATGAGTTTGTCGTGGTACCTTTCGGATTGACCAATGCACCAATAGTATTCATGAGCCTCATGAATGGCGTATTCCGAAAGTACTTATACTGTTTTGTACAAGTCTTTCTAGATGACATCGTCATCTATTCCAAGAATGAAAAAGAACATGAGGAACACTTACGAGTGGTGTTGTCGTGCCTTAGGGAGAACAAATTGTATGGGAAGTTGTCAAAGTGTTCCTTCTTCCAGAAATAAAATCACTATTTAGGTCATATCATTTCCGACAAAGGAATCTATGTGGACTCAGTAAAAGTAAAGGCCATTATGGAGTGGCCAGTGTCGAAAAATTCCCATGAGGTGAGAAGCTTCATGGGGCTAGCAGGTTATTACTGGAGATTTGTGGAAGGATTCTCAAAAATAGAAAAACCCATCACCACCTTGCAGTGTAAGGGGGTCAGGTATGAATGGAAAAAAGAATGTGATAGTGCATTCATTGATCTTAAGAGGTTACTAGCTAGTGCACCAATTGTATGAGTACCGAATATGGAGAAGGACTTCAGAGTATGCACGGATGCCTCGAAGCAAGGGTTGGAGGCCATGCTAATGCTGGATGGAGGAGTGATAGATTATGCATCAAGTAAGTTGAAGAAACACAAAGAGCTATACGAGACTCATGATTTATAGTTGGAAGATATAATGCTAGCTTTGAAACTTTGGAGGCACTATCTTGTGGGGCGAAACTTTGAGCTCAAAACGGACCATCAAAGTTTAAAACATCTCTTCACTCAGAGGGATCTGAATGCCAGGAAAAGGTGATGGAGTGAGTTTATGAGTGAGTACAATTTTGGTATTTCATACATCGAGGGAAAGGAAAATGTGGTCACAGATGCCTTGAGTAGGAGATCACATGTCTTCTCCTTGGTACCCTTAAAGGTCAATCTAAGGGAACATGTGTTGATGAAACTCCAAGGAGACAATTGGTATTTAGAGGTTACTTCAAACCTCCAGATCGGGAGGTAGTTAGATCCAAAGTATGAAGGATATAGTTTGGAAGTAGACAGACTGTTAAGATATCGGGGAAGGATGTACATCTCTGAAAGTGGGGATATTTAAAGTATCATACTGAAGGAATCCCATAGAGAAATTTATTGTGCGCATCCGGGTGCGAAGAAGATGTACACAGACATGAGGAAGCTCTTCTTCTGGGTAGGCATGAAGCGCGATGTAGTCCATTTCGTCGCCAAATTCATAGAGTATCAACAAGTGAAAGCCAACCACCATCACCCGGTAGGCCTCCTACAACCACATGATGTTCCTATGTCCAAGTGGGAAGTTATCTCTATGGATTTTGTTGTGGGTTTCCTCTCACATCTCATAGACACAATGTCATTCTTGTGATAGTGGATAAGTTAACCAAGAGTGCTCATTTTATTTCGGTTAGAGACACTTACGATGTCACTGATGTGGCACGTGTGTTTGTAAGTGAGGTTATCCATTTGCATGGAATACCTAAGAAGATTATTTCAGATAGGGACTCTAGATTCACTTCTAGGTTTTGGACAAGTTTGCGGTCAACATTGGAGACTTACTTGAACTTAAGCATAATTTATCATCCTGAAACAGATGGGAAACTGAGATAGTAAATCAAGTCATGGAAGACATGCTTAGGATGTATTTCATGGATAATCAAACCCATTGGGAGAAGTACCTACCTTTGGTAGAGTTTGCCTACAATAACATTTTTCATAGCTCCATCGAAATGCCACCCTACGTAGCCCTGTATGGAAGGCCATGCAGAATGACATTGAGTTGGGATAGACTAGAAGATCGAGTAATAGTTGGGCCAGAATTGATTTAAGATATGGAGGAACAAGTGATTTAGATTAGGTAGAGACTAAAGGAAGCATAGGATAGGCAGAAAAGTTATGCAGATGCACACAGGACCGACGAAAGTTATGAAGTGGGAGACCAGGTTTTCATTCATATTAGGCCTAATAAGAGTACCATATGTTTCGGGAAGGGGACAAAGTTGTCACCTTGATTTATAGGACCATTCAGAATCCAAGAGAAAATTTGACCCGTTGCTTATCGTCTCGTACTGCCACTCCACTTGCATAAAACTCATAACGTTTTTCATGTATTTGTTTTACGTCATTATGTTTCTGATAAATCACATAAACTAAATTGGAAGGATTTGTAGGTATCGGGCATGGGAACTCTCATGGTAGAACCATTATTCATATTGGACCGTAGAGTCCGATAGCTCAGGAACCATCTGGTAGACCAAGTTAAGGTCCAATGGGACAAGTATAGTCCAGGATCTGCTACTTGGGAAGATGCCGAGACATTACGATGAGACTATCCCTCACTTTTTTTGACCACCTCAAGAATATGTTTCTCAAAGGTGGGGTGTATGTATCACCACCTTTTGACTTAGACAACCATGATTACATGAGGCCTACATACTTTTATTTTCTACTCACAGTGAAACTATTAAATGATACACTTAAAATTTTAAGACGTATGAACCTTTATGAATGTTTAAATATATTTGGATAATGATGGATATGATGCGATATATTGTGAGAGTGTAAATTTTATGAATGTTTAAATGTTATTGATGATGATAGATATAATGCGATCTACTATGTGAATGTAAATTGTATGAATGTTTAAATGTTATTGATGATGACGGATATGATGCGACATATTGTGTGAATGAGAATCCTATGAAGATTTAAATGTTATTTGAATGATGATGGAATATGATGCAATCTATTTGGTAAATGATAATTTTATGAATGAGTGTCGAAATGGAATTATGGGATACTATGAGATCTATTTCTAACTTGAAAACTTGGATGTTAAGTTGTTGGTACCAGGATATCGAATTGAAATGGTGATTGTATGCAATTACTGTTGGCAAATATTTAACAGACAGTTAACAAACAACGAATGCTTGTCATTGATGGCAACAGTGAAGATGACATGAGAACAACAAGTTTGTAATTGACAGGCAAACAGAAGATAAGTACAGAGAGGTGAATGATCGAAAGCAGTGAAAGATCGAAGGAAGTGAATGATCGAAGGCAGCGAATGATCGAAAGTAGCGCATGAGTGAAAGTTTATGAAGAAGAATCTATGATCGTTGAAGAGGGAGACATATCTCAGTCGTCAGATATGAGTGCACGGTTCGACCACCGTTGGATCGAAGAGAACCTGCACAGTCTTTAAACTACAAGGAGAAGCGGGTGTAATCACAATATGCAAATTCGCAATGAAATCTGAGCCGTCAGATCAAACTTTGATCTGGACTGTTAATTCCAGTCACTGTCAGAGTATCGGGAATCGGGACTTTGAAATGTCAAAATCATTTGACAACAAGAACCCCGAAATCACGATATGCAATTTCACGATTTAATCGCAGTCGTTAAGATAAGAAGTGATCTAGACCATTGATTTAACTCCTTATCAGAGTTTCATGAATCGGAACTTTCAAATGACAAAAACATTTAACAACAAGAACCCTGAAATCGCGATATGCGATTTCGCGATTTAATCACAGCCACTGAATAGAAGATCAGATCTGGACCGTTGATTTAACTTCTTATCATAGTTTCGGGGATTGCGAACTCAAGAGGCAAAGAACACAATGCATCAAGAATGTCGATTTCACGATATGCGAAATCACGATTGAATCTGGACCATCAGATCAAGAAATAACCTGGACCGTTGATCATAGCTCGTGTCGGAGTTTCGCGAATCGCGATATCAAGGAGACAAGAACACAATGCAATAGAAATTATGATTTCACGATATGCGATATTGCGATTCAATCGTAGTTGTCAAGACAAGATTCGATCTGGACCGTTGATCTAATCCCTTATCGAAGTTTCGGGAATCGCGATATGGAGAGGCATAAGAAACTATGCAACATTTACGAAATAGCGATAGGCAAAATCGCGATGTAACAACAACTGTCAGATCAAGAAGTGATCTAGACCATTGATTCGACTTCTTTATTGAATGTCGAGAATCAGGAATTCCAGTTGACGAAAACACCGATCGTCCAGAGTGTCGAAATTGCGATGAGTAATATCTCAATTTAATATGAACCGTTAGATCTAGATATAATCTGGATCGTTGATCTGATTTCATTATGGAATTTTGTAGATCGAGATTTGGAGGTGAAAGGAACATTGAACATAAGGAATTACGAATTCACAATATGCGAAATCGCGAAAGCACCTTTCACATAAATCCTTGGTCACAGCCCTTGGTCATGGGAAGAGAAGGGGTCAGTCCAGATAAGCTCCAATTCGGAGTTTCAGAGATCGCAATGTGAAAGTGTCGAGAAACTTGGGCAAAGGAATGCCGAAATGCCGAAACCTGAATTAAAGTCAAGATTTATAAAATTCATCCTATGGTGCGGATAAGACTTGAATGAGATCTAAGGGTTACTGTTTCTTCACACACAGGTAACTCAACAGTTACGATTCTGCTAAACAAAATGGATTCTTGAGTGCGAAACAGTTATCATTTCAGTTGCTAAGACAGGTGTCCTTGGTTTGCCTATTGGAAGGTGAAGTGGAATCGTCAAGGTTGTGTGTATAAAAGAAAATGAGTGAGACGAAATTTTGTTGGTTGTTCTGGAGGAAAAAGAACAAAACAGTAAGAAAGGAGACATGAAAAGATGCGTAGTATGAAATGAAATGTAGAGAAGAAGTAGAGAAGAACGACAGGCAGAGAAGAAGTAGAGAAGAATGAAAGAAAGAGCAGAAAAATAGCAGAATGACAGAAGAATGTGATGCAGAGCAGACCTGCTAAACGGACAGAGGAAGAGAAGAATTGCAAAACAATTTGTTGAAGATCATATTTACAGAACAGAGAAAGAATGGTAAGAAGTGATTTATCTACATAAATTGTCTATGTATTTATCCTTTCATAGTTTAGGGAGGTTGGGAGGTGCTCGGGAGGACTGTTTTCCTCAAAGGTTCAAGTGAGAGCTTGAACACTGGAAGTTGTAGCTTCCATCTGGTTGCAGCCAGAGAAACCAAGGTGGTAGGGTGGTGCAAGGGAGAACTAGTGTTCTCTGTTATGCAGGTTGGAGCCTGTGTAACTGAAAGTTGGTGCTTCCATCCAGTTGGTGCTGGAACATTCAGGAAGTTGGTGCTTCCATCCAGTTGGTGCTGGAATATTCAGGGAGTTGATGCTTCCTTCTAGTGGGTGCTAGAGAAACCAGAGAGTTGGTGCTCTCAAACAAGTTGCATCTTGTAAAACAGAGGTAGCATCCTCACATTGAGTTGGTGCTCAATTGTAAATGATGTACAGAACTGAAAAATACTACCTATCATTTTGAAGAAGAAGAGGTTTTCTCCCTTAATGGGTTTCCTCATGAAAATCTATCTCTGTGCGTACTTTATGTGTGACTGATGGTCTTTACTTTTACTATCCATATGTTGTATATTGTTGATGATCACTTAAAGGAAGATTAATAATTTTAAAAGGTATAAAATTTTTTAAGATCATAAACAACTGATTCACCCCCCCCCCCTCTCAGTTGTTTTAGTATTTCCAACAATTACATGATGATAATGCACATAAATGTATGAGTTTGTGTTACAAACTATTCTGTAGGTTATGGGCTATGAAATAGCCAAGGGATAATGATGATGAAATTGGATGTCATGACCACTAGCCAAGAAACATTATGGTATATATTTGTATGTGAAATTATATTGGTTTGGATGCATTTCTATGATATGTGGACCAATGCAGGATTTCAGGTAAAGAGGCTGCCCAAAACCGAATAAACGATAACAAAACTCCCAACAACATGGTGCCACTGTATATTCCATTGTAGGGTGTGGACCCTAGTTATGATTAGGAGGGGTGGAGCCATTTCCCACCGTGTATCCTCTGAAACCTGAAGTCATCGGAGGACGGTGTTATCTCACATTCCCCTAGACGTGTGATGATGATTGTCAATTGCCTACTGGGGACGCTTGGTCGAGATAGTGACACTTTCACTTATAAGTTCTATTTGGAGTTAGGTCAATATAGTTGACGCTCCAAGATAGTCCAGCAAAGGAAGAATAGGAATGAAGATGTAAGTAAGTTACGGAGGAAGGATGAGTATAAATAGTTGAGAAAGTATGGAGACTTCTGTGATGGTGGGATTTATTGTTTTTCCCTTCTAAAAAGAAAATGTGTATATATGAACATTCATAATTATGTAACTAAACCACAATTGTCTAAATAAAATTGTTGAACTAGATGATTGTAATTAAAGGATTTCACAAACATTTGATTGGTTTATTGTCTTTTATAAAAGAATAGTCTTGTTGATTGGATTGGATGCATACATAAGTTACTATAAGGGTGATAGTTATTGATTATTAGTACATACACGAGACTTGTATGTACTAGCTACACATGCATTTCTTGTACATGTACACTAGTATGAATGAGTTTCTCGGCTTACTTACTAATAATGATGGTTATTTGTTATGAATGTGTGGATCATGTTTTTTTTCCCTTGTATCATAGAATACTTTAACTTCGGGATGAAGTTTCCTGAAGGATGGGTGTATGTAACAACCTTGGTTAAATAGTTGCATAGGGTTTATTAAGTATAATTAATTGGATAATTAACTGTCATAATATGGTTTTAGTTAAATAATGATTAGTTATTAATAATATTATTTATTTACTTATTTATTTATTGATTGTTTATAACTATTGATTGATTAATTAATTAATTAATTAATTAACTTATTATAGGTTAGGGTAATGAATTAAGAGCTTAATAAATTTTAAATTATTTTATGAAACTTTACGTATGGAAAGTTAACGATAAGATAATAAAGGAAAGGATAAGATAATAAAGGAGGGGATAAGGTAATAATGGGGAGGATAAGGTAATTAATGGAGGATAGGAGAGTCGATGAAGGGGGGAGATATGACGAGGAAGAGTCCTACGGGAGAGGATTATGAAATTGGGGGGGAGGAGCATTATTGGCGGGAGGTCTATATTTCTGTTGGATATCTTTTGGTTTTGAGGAGTTTGGTTTTGGGGTTTTGGTGAACCATTTCAGAGGGCACCAGGTTGCTGGGGGTTTTGGGCATGGGGGCCAGGATTCCCTATGGTATCCTGGAGCTAGGTAGCCAGATAAGATTCTCCTAGCTGGCTGGGTGGTTAGTCAATTTGGGTAGGGTTTTTTCAAAGTAGTAGGTTGGGCTAGGAAGCAGGGAGGACAACCAGATAAGTGAGAGTTTAGCATCAGGAAGAGGTATTTTATTGATGGATTTCCTGAGTTATGTGATGATTATGTAATTTGTTTTCATGATGTGGATAAATTTAATTTTTGCCAAATATTATATGCTTATATGATGATTAATGAATTATTTACGCATTGAAATAAATTCTATGTTTAATTGTATGAATTTTTTAGGCTTAATCAATTGAGGTCACTACATCTATGGTGGAAGATGATCCTACCGCAATTGAACATGGTCATTGAAGACGAGTCATGGGAACTGTTCAAGGAATGGTTCCGAGAGTAGTACCTAACAGAGGAATTCATTGAGTGTCATCTCAACCAGTTCAACACCTTATGACAGTGCGTACGTACGGTGCCCAAGTACGAGGCCCATTTTATGGAGTTGCTTCAGTATGCTCCACATATTAATAGTGATAAACTTAAGGTCAACATGTTCGTGTTCGACCTTAATGGCAGCATACGTGCAAAGGTTAGGATTTTGATGCCTCATACTTTGCATGATGTCATCCAGAAGGCACTCATAGCATAGGAGGAGCTTGTTAGCTGGGGTCGGAGCAGGACTCTAGTGATACTAGCAAGGCAGGTGTCATTTGGTGCACGGAAGCATCAGACACCAGCCAAACATATGCCCAGATATCATGGCTTCCATAAAGGATCCACTTTCACTACACCTCATCGACTGGTGCCTCAGCCATGGACACCTTATTGCGGACCACAACATCAGCAACAATGTCAACCGCAACAACAGTATTTTAGGATTCTTCAGTAGAAAAAACTAGGATTCCAGGCCAGTGGGCTATCATCTTCTACTTCGGGTACCATGAGTACTAGACTAAAGAATGGGTGTTGGATGTTCAAGGAGCCACACTACCAGTGCGACTTCCTAGTGGAGAGGACTAGAGCATATGGATCAACCCAACCCACTATTGTGGTAAATTTGGGAAAGGCCCATCGAATTCATGCAGCGGTGAATAACCATGAGGAAGAGCACAATTCGATTATGCTTGAGATGTTAAGTATTGTCGCTGACTAGACCCTTAGTATTTTGATAGATCCTGGGGCTACCAAGAGTTTAATTTTTGGTTCAACGCTAAAAAGGATTAAGGTAAAGGTAGTAGAACATGACAAGTTTAGCTTCACAGAGATGGTTTCGAGAGCCAAACAGAAGGTTGGAGGAAAGGTTACGGGTTGTACTCTTAACCTAGGAGAGTTTTTCACCAGGGCCAACATGTACATCATGATCTTAGGATCTTATGACGTCATTATTGGTATGGACTGGTTGGAATCGCATGAAGAAATACTCAACTATAAGATGAAATGATTGAGCTTGGTTTATGACGAGTGATAGAGGTGCGTGATTGTAGGTTGGAACCATGGAGTCTCCTTGACATTCACCTCTTCCTTGCAGCTATGAAATAATATACACAAATCATGTAATCTTTATGTGATCCTTGCGTTAAACAAAAGGGGAGTAGCGGAAGGTCTAGAACACCTTCCAATGGTGAGAGATTTTTCACATGTCATTCCATAGGAGTTACCTGGAATGTCGTTGGAGAGGGAATTGGAGTTTACCATAGACCTAAAATCGGGGACTGAACTAATAGCAAGAACACCTTATCAGATGTCGACCACAGAGTTACAATATTTAAGAATACAACTGAAGGATTTGCTGGACCTAGGACTTATACATCCAAGTGTGTCACCATGGGACACGCCTTTTATTTTTATACGAAAGAAGGATCATTCATTGAGGCTTTGCATTGACTATTGTCAATTGAACAAGGAAATGATCAAGAATCAGTATCTGCTGTCGAGCATTGATGATCTGTTCGATCAGATGAAGGGTGCAACAATGTTCTCAAAGATCGATTTGCGATCAGAGTATCACCAGTTATGGCTCAAGGAGGATGACATCCCTAAGAATTCCTTTAAGACAAGGTTTACTCATTACGAGTTTACTATTTTACCATTTTGACTCACAAACTCCCCAGGGGTATTTATGAGTTTGATGAACGAGGTGTTCCACAAGTACTTGGATAAGTTCATCCAAGTATTCATTGACAATATTTTGATTTACTCTTGGACAACGGAGGAGAATGAAAAGCACTTACCCTTGGTACTACAGTGTCTATGAGAGCACAAATTGTATGGGAAGTTGTCCAAATGCGTGTTCTATCAATCAAATATTCACTACTTAGGGCATGCCATCTCTGGGAAATGTATCGTCATGGATCCAACAAAGGTCGAGGCTATTATGTAATTTTCTATGCTAACGAATGTCCTGTAAGTGCTCAATTTCATGGGTTTAGTAGGATATTTTCGACAATTCATCGAGGGATTTTCTAAGATTGGAAATCTGATCACGGAGTTGCAGAAGAATAACAAGAAGTTTGTTTGGACCGAGAAATGCATGGAATATTTTCAGAGGCTCAAAGAGCTATTGACAATGGCACTGATACTAATGGTCCTTGACATGGACATAGACTTCTTGGTATGCACTGACACATCCAAGGAAGGCTTAGGCAAAGTCTTGATGCAAGATGGTCGAGCAATCGATTACATCTCAAGGAAACTGAGAAGGCATGAGGAGAACTATGCAATGCACGATTTGAAGTTGTTATCCATTGTTTATGCCTTGAAGATTTGGAGACATTAACTAATTGGATGAAAATTATAACTAAAGACGGACCACTGTGGACTACAACACATCTTTACACAAAGTGATCTAAATGTGCGACAACGACGTTGGTCAAAACTTCTTAGTGAGTACGATTTAAATATTTCCTACATAAAAGGATCTGTGAACTAAGTGACAGATGCATTGAGTCGGAGACCATGCATCTTTTCAATGTTTCCTCTTTAGATGAATCTATGTGAAAAGATTCTAACTTTACAATGTGACAATGACTGGTACAAAGAGGTTGAGGATTTTATTGGACAAAACACAATGATGGTACAAATATTTGAAGGATTTAGGTTTGACGACGATGGATTATTGAGGTTTAAAAATCAGATTTACATACCACCAAACAACGAGTTGAGGAGCTTAATCCTAAACGAGGCTCATAGAGAAGTATACATGGCCTACCCAAGAGTCACGAAGATGAGGGAAAACCTTAAACCCTTATTCTTATAGAAGGGAATGAAGGAAAACATAGTCAACTATGTGGCGCGATGTCTATAATGTCACTAGGTGAAGGCTAAACATAGACATCTAGTAGGATTACTACAACCACATGTTATTCTGCACTACTACATATGGGCGGATTATTCCACAAATTTTTTCCATGTTTCCATTAGTTTCATCTTTTTTCTTAAAGAGGGTGGGATTTTCGTTGATATTGCCACAAAAGTTCATCACAATATTGACGAATAGTTTTCCTATCTCAGTGGTCAGTGTTAACAGCTAGTTGACTACTTGATCTATATAAGCCTGACTTTAAGAGACTTTGCGACAAAATTGTTATAGTTGAGACACTGTTCTTGTCTTTTGTTTGAGTTGTTTATTTTTTCCATCACCCACCGGTTGAACAAATCCGATTCTCGAACTACATAGATTGGATTTTGAACTTGCAATGTTAGTATGTTTTTCTTTATTGATGTACTCATTTAACTTGTAAATTTGTGTTCAAATGTCCAAATTTCATGTAGCTTGTTTTTTCCTTGATAATATATTATATGTGTAATACCATCTTTCATGTCTTTGGTTTTTGGATCTAGTTAGTATATTCTATGGAAAAGGGCATGTGGATTCCATAATTTTCTATGTTTATGGAATCCACATACCCCTTTCCCTTCAATTGTAGTTATAATGTCTCTATCTTTTCATATATAAAGATATGAAATTGCTCTTGAAACTCAACCCTGATCAGTGAAATGATAGTAATTGATTGTCATTTTCTTCTCTCTTTTATTTTTAAGAACTAACAAAGAAACACCAAAAAAACTTGATTGAAGCTTTGATACCATTTGTTACATCCCTAGTACTCAAATGGGATCACACTTGCATAAATTGAAAATAATATAATAGTGAAAATAATGGTTGGGATACTTTCACACCTAATGGTTGGATAACACTTAGTAATTCAATTAAATGAAGGAAGAAATCTCCATGAATAAAATCTTTAAGTTGATTGTTATATTGATAAATGACAAGTTATGGTATATATAAGATAGGGAGGAAACGCATGTTTATAACAATAAGATACATAAAAAATAACCATAAAATTATGTTAGGTATATATGTAGTTATTATATAAAGAAAACATTTGTATACATATCACCTTATTATAAAGATGTTACCTATGTCGTGATTAGGCACATAACAATCACTTTTAACTAACCACCTTCAACCATCTTAGCTTATGGTTATCCACCTTTAACTTTCTTGGATTATGACTAAGCACCTTAAACAACTGAACTTATGATTATATACCATAGTCTTTCAATATAAATAAAGTATATTTGTTTCAACTTTCTCAATAATAATAATAATAATAATAATAATAATCTATTTTTAAGGTCACGACTAAGCCACACCAAATTGGTGTATTAGACCTCCTTGTTTTGTGGGACAAGGGACCCCCTCTACCCAACAATTTGACTGGTAAAGTATATAGAGGTATACATACCCTACCCCCTCTCTGGATTTGAACTTGTGACCTCTTAGGAGGAAACACATGTTCTTAACCATTAGGCCCACTCAGGCCTAATCCACATACCATTTTCTTATATGTGATGTAGTTTTTCTCAATTTTTAATAATCACACACAATTCTATATGTAGTGATTAAATTTAGTTTGTAGTTCATGTAACTTTTTTTATACACTATTAATAAGGATTAGTATCTAAAATATAAAAAATTCATGACGAAATCTACGATAACATGATGAAATCTACTAGTCAGACAATGAAAAATGAGAACATGCCAAAGTGTCTTAGAAAATAATATTGTGATCACTATAAGTACCATAAAATTGTGACCATTTTATGTAGATACAAATCAACACGTCATAATTTAAACCAACCCAACCCAATTGTGGATGACAAGAGGTTCGCATTATTATTTTAGTGGTGAATTTCAAAGATTGACATTTTGTCTACAAAACAACTTAGAGGCTAGTGTATGGTGCCGAGTGATTCAAGTTTGAGAAATTTTGACCACTTTTGTTAAATAGTGTGTAATTACTTTCCATGGTTATTCAATACACAATACTCTATAGTACAAATTGAAGCATATCTATCTTAATAGTTAATCGATAATAATATTAAAAAATGCATGTCAAAATGTCTTAGAAGAAATAATTGTGAGGAGTGTAGGTCACTATAAATAAACATACCATAATAGAAAAGAGTAGCTAAAATATAAAAAATTGACAACTTATTGTTTGGTATCGTGTAGGTAAGACAATTACTTGTCAAGACAAGGATTTGTCACTATGAACGAAAATGACATGTAGCTTTCTCAAATAAGAGTGACATTAGAGGCGAGGGGTGATGGAAACTGTTATTTCCCTTACTATGATTGTAGAGGCTTGCAAAAAAAAGACTTTTAATAACAACATCTCAAAGACATTATAGGGAGAAGGGGCACGCTGAAGGGGCTTATGAATGTCGTCCCTTGGTAAGAGGACTCAATATTTAATGTATTCTCTGTAATAATGAGTATGTCATGAATTTTAGTAATCTCGATTTTTATATTTTCTATACACAATAAATTTTCTACGTTCTTTTTAAATATATAGACGATGCCCTCAAAATGTCAACGTCCATAGAGTTATTTGCCAAGTACTAGCAAAAATACTACTTTACAGGGAGATAAACTTTGAAATCAGAATATTGAAGTTGTTGATCAAGTTATTACTGGGCATAATATTTGGAAGAGAATCAAGTTATTATTGTTGTGCACTATATTCTATATTATGGGAACTTTATCCCCTAGTTTGGGCAAATTTATCAACATTTGGAACAATATTTCCATATTTGGACGCGTTGTTGTCAATTTTAGTCGCTTCCAACATCCTAATCTAGGAATATTTATGAATATCGAGGCCTCATCTCTAGTTTGGGTTCATGTCTTATCAGTATGAGTGTTATTATTTGAGTTGGGCGTATTCTCTTTCAATTTTGGGCCCCAAATATTGAAGTTGGTAATTTTAATCAAGAGTATGGGAACATATATTTTGTTTGGGTGCAACTCTTTCAAGTTGAGCACAATATTCATTGGTATCTCATCCTCAAGGAGAAAACTTGTTGAAGGAATTAGATATATGGGAAGATATGAGCCCTTATCTATTTCAGGCATGTAATTCCTCTCATAAAAAAATAATTAATAGTTGTCGAGTTTCTTATTTAAATATATATGTGTATTGTTGTTTATTCCATATTGCATATAGTAATTTCATCCTAGAATTAAGATTGAAATAATCTATAAATACCTCTTAAACTCGGACTTGAAGAAACTATAGCAGTGTAGAGGTCAGAATTACAAAAAGGGGAAGAGAAACAAGAGCAAGTTGTATCCAAGTGATTAGCAAGAGGTACCCTACCAAAATTATTATCCAAGCGTAATCTGCATATTAAATGTTTAATGAAAATCTCAATTGAATATAAACAATATTGTTTTGGGGAAATATCAAGTGCAAACATTACGGTGGTATTACAACATGTTCCTCGATAGTTGGGATTTTTGAGGGGTAGCTTTGACTCAGATTTACGAAACTAGAAGTTGAAAAGAAAATTAGTTATAGGAGAGGTAGGGACAAAACACCAGAAACCCTTATGAACGTGAAGGGAGGAAGTAGTGTTGGGAGGAAGCACATTCACGTTCAGGTAAAGGAAAAGGATCCATGGGGGATGAGGATGATTCTAGAATTAGTAGGCTACTTAATATTTTGAATTATTTGGTCAAGAGTAACAATTTTATGATGGATGGGGGATCAACCAAAAAAACCATAATGGTGAAATGATATATAACAATGGATAGGGAAATCATTCTCACACCACCATGAAGAGTCAGCCTCACTTGTACACCAAGACATCCAAACCCACCATGACAAAATTTTTGAGGAATGATGAAACATGACAAGTGGTGCACGAAGAGGAGGATGATCCCTTTGGGGCATACTTGGAGGAGTATAAAATTTTGAGTTATATATGTCCTTGACTAAGAAACTTAAATGCATAAATTTTCCTAGAGGAGCTTTGAAGGCAATGACAAAGAACATTGAGTTACAACATACAAATGGGAAAGTCACCATTCTAAACTTTGATGGGTCCTCAAAATTCTCATGTAGATATTGCGTGCATAAGATGGACACATATTTCAAACTCAATCAAATGAAGAAGGGAGATTCCATTAAGTTGGCTACATTACATTTGGATGGTGAGGCCCATGAGTGGTGGTACTCTAGGTTAGTTACTTTGGGTCATGAAGGAATAACATCTTACCTTGAATTCACTCAGAGATTTCAAAAGAAATACCTAGAAAATAATACTGTGAGCATTGTCACCAATTTATGTAGATGCAAATCAACAAGTCATAATTTAAACCAACCCAATCCAACTGTGGATGACAAGTGGTTGGCATTCTTTTTTTATTGGTGAATTTCAAAGATTGAGATTTTGTCTACGAAACAACTTAGAAGCTAGTGTATGGTGTCGAGTGATTCGAGTTTGAGAAATTTTGTCCACTTTTGTTAAATGGTGTGTAATTATTTTCCATGGTTATTCAGTACGCAATACTCTATATTACAAATTGAATCATATCTATCTTAATAGTTAATTGATAATAATAATAATAAAGCATGTGAAAATGTCTTAGAATAAATAATTGTGAGTGTAGGTCACTGTAAATAAACATATCATAATCAAAAGGAGTAGCTAAAATATAAAATATTGACAACTTACTGTTTGGTATGGTGTAGTTAATACAATTACTTGTCAGGACAATGATTTGTCACTATGACCAAAAATGACAGGAAGCTTGCTTGATTAAGAGCGGCATTAGAGGCAAGGGGCGATGGAAAATGTTATTGCCCTTGGTATGATTACAAAGTCTTGCAAAAAAAAGACTTTTAATAACAACAACTCAAAGACATTATAGGGAGAAGGGGCACGCCAAAGGGGGTTATGAATATCATCCCTTGGTAAGAGGATTCAATATCTAATGTATTCTTTGTAATAATGAGTATGTCATGAATTTTAGTAATATTTATTATCGAGATTTTTATATTTTCTATACACACTAACTCTTCTACATTGTTTTTAAATATATAGACGATGCCTCCAAAATGTCAAACTCTAGACAGTTATTTGCCAAATACTAGCAAAAACACTACTTTACACGGAGATGAACTTCGAGATCAGAATATTGAAGTTGTTGATCAAGTTATTACTGGGCATAATATTCAGAAGAGAATCAGTTTATTATTGTTGTACACTATATTCTATATTATGGGAACTTTATCCTCTAGTTTGTGCACATTTATCAACATTTGGAACTTTATTTCCATATTTGGACGCGTTGTCGTCAATTCTAGTTGCTTCCAACATTCTAATCTAGGAATATTTATCGATATCGAGGCCTCGTCTCCGGTTTGGGTTCATTTCTTATCAGTATGAGTGTTATTCTTTGAGTTGGGTGCATTCTCTTTCAATTTTGGGCCCCAAATATTGAAGTTGGGAATTTTAATCAGCAGTATGGGAACATATATTTTGTTTGGGTGAAACTCTTTCAAGTTGAGCACAATATTCATTGGTATCTCATCCTGAAGGAGAAAACTTGTTGAAGGAATTGGATATATGGGAAGATATGAGCCCTTATCTATTTCATGTAATCCCTCTCATAAAAAATTAATTAATAGTTGTCGTGTTTCTTATTTAAATATATATTTGTATTGTTGTTTATTCCATATTGCATATAGTAATTTCATCCTAGAATTAAGCTTGAAATAATCCATCAATACCTCTTAAACTCGGACATCAAGAAAATATAGCAGTGTAGAGGTCAGAATTACAAAAAGGGGAAGAGAAACAAGAGCAAGTTGTATCCAAGTGATTCGCAAGAGGGACCCTACGAGAATTATTATGCAAGCGTAATCTGCATATTAACTCTTTGACGAAAATCTCAATTGAATATAAACAATTTTTTTTGGGTAAATATCAAGTGCAAATATTACGGTGGTATTACAACATGTTACTCGATCGTTGTGATTTTTGAGGGGTGTCTTTGACTTAGATTTACGAAACTAGAAGATGAAAAGAAAATCACTTATAGGAGATGTAGGGACAAAACGCCAGAAACCCTTATGAATGTGAAGGGAGGAATTAGTGTTGGGTGAATAAGAAGTAGGAGAGGAAGCACATTCACGTTCAGGAAAAATATTGAATACTATCATCACAAATATTGAATACTATCATTACATGCTAAACCAAAGGAAAAAAATATTCAACATATGCAATGATGTATGGCACAAGCACCCAATTTTCTCATGCTTGGTGGTATATAAAGATAAACATATTGCATACATAGCTATTACAATATTTCCTTATCACATACATGGTTACTACAATCAAAAGAGATACTAAATCCATTGGAACAAAAAATTAATCATTTTATGTATATGGTTATGATTATTAATGTAGAGTCAAATATTTTAATACTATCACATTTAGGTAGTGTGTAAGATGTAAAATTAATTTCATTAATTTCCTTAAAAGTGATTATTCATTCTGTTTGGAACAATTCCTTCTAACTCTTTGCGGATCAATTTCTTTCTACTAACATGACGTCATATCTTATGAAATGAGTACTCTGAGAAGTGACCCACCAAAAAAAATGCAATGAATACTTAATGGAATATCTTAATTATTTCCTTTATTATGAATGATAAAGATGGATGGCTTTGTAATTAACATATGTGATGAAAATTGTTAAATGATTTATGTATTCCATCGTTATTATTATAACCATTCATCAAACTTAAGCCAAAACCCAAAACTACAACTATAATGATTATACTCAAAGGTTAGAACCAACATATTTGTTTCTCAAGACAAAATCACAATTAGAGTTTCTAGAAAACTAAATATATTAATATCATCAAATAAGTGTGGTCATAGCTACCATATATATAATTATCCATTTTATTTTTTTAATAATTTCCAATCCCAATTCAACAAGAAAAAAATTAAAAATATAGCTTTAGAGTGTATTCTAATATTCATATTTATAATTTTACTAAAATATTAAATCTTAAAAAATATAGCATTTGCTACCAATATAAATTAACATGAGAATTAAATAATAATGAAATTTAATGGAGGTAATTAAAAATCATTTGCCTCAATTTACAAGTGATGCTTAGTCCCAATTTGTATAAGTTACTCACCTGTAGGTAGTTCCTCAATTCAAGTAATGCTCCATCTATTAGCTCTAATTTCCTTTCCATTTCCAACCCTCATATGTGAACTAGTTTCCTTTCAATTATATCTAACTATATCTAAGGAAAACTTATTTCCCTCATACCCTAAAGATGTATGGGATCATAACTAGTTTAGGGTGATGAATATAGTTATCATGGATTTTACCATTCAAAAGTAAACATAAAAATTTGTAATGATATCTTCCTTCTAGATCCTATTTAGCATTTCAATTAAGTTATTCATGCTGATAGATTTTTTGTAACATTTATATATCTATATACCTAGTGAATTTATCCACATCTCCCCCTCATGCAATGGAATCTTAACTAGTTCATCTAGAAGGCCACTTTGAGTTATGTGGCTTGTTTACGAATATCAAATGTATTACTACTCGGAAATAGGGATTTATACAAATACATGGTGCCCCCAACTATAAAAATCCATATATTCTACAACTTGAGACTCTCCTTAGTTGAGACTCTATGAATCCATTAAAGGTTGACTAGTTATGGTCCACACTCATCTGTTGGAAAGTTGGAAACGATTTCCATGTATTGTAAGGGATGCAATAATAACACACATATCATATATATCGATATCATTTAATAAACATAATATTTAATTGAATAATATTACGGGTTACCCTTCAAGGATATTTATTATTTGTCTGCGAACATAAATTTCTCCCAGATAGCTAGATCCACCTGTGTCCCCCTTTACTAACCAATATCTTGCACCACTTAGATTAGCACAATCGTGTCACAACACATGCATGTAGATATCAAATACAATAATTATAATATCAACACAATTCAATTGGTTTCTTTAATATTTCAAAATATTTAATTTGGATTCCATGGACATCCTCTTCTTGTAATCGAGTCCACTCTAGAGTCCTACAGGTCTAGTCGACCTGGAACAACTCACAGTTCATCATAGATTAAGTATTAATTTTATGATACAAACATAGATCTATCATAATGCATATGCTAGTAAACTCAACAATTAAGAATATCAAATACATAATGCCAATCAAGTACATTCCACATGTCACATATATAGAGAACCATCATAAACATGGTCACCAAACTCTTTAGTCAACCCTTGAATTAATGTCCTAATCCTTCTGAAAGAATATTTATGTGGGGAGGGGAATTATAGGTAATATTAGCTAACAATTCAAATAAAGAACATATTTGTCCTTCGTAAATGCCTATAAAAATATTGTTGGATAAATATTTAGGATAATTAGTTTTTTTAGAACAAATTATCTACTACATTTTCATGCTTCCATATCTCTTCCCTATATAGTATTCTCTATGTCTCATCATTTGGTATTAGAGACCTCAATCATGTCCCTATCTAGAATTGATTTATAGTTCCTTCCTTGGGATTCATCACCCCTTGCTATGATATGAATTTGGAAGAAACTAAGGAATCTCATTCTTACATCATGCTTAAGGTACTCCAATTTTTCAAAGAAATGATGTGCTCCTACAATATGGTGTAGTGTCATGAATTTAAGTTAGAGATGCATATCTCCCTCTATATGTATGGAACCCTCATGTTGGGTGAACTACTTGATTCACTGATTCAAAAAATCAGTGTATATTTCAAATCTGACTATAATATCCTAGAGATTGCATGTTTCAAGAAACAAAGAGAATAAATTTGTAAGAATATATGTTTTGGGAAGCCTCAGGTTGGGTGAACTACTTGATTCACTGATTCTAAAATTCAATGTATATTTCAAATCCTACTCTAATATCTTAGAGACTGCATGTTGCAAGAAAAAAAGAGAATAAATTTGTGAGCATATATGTTTTGGGTGAATGTACATTTTTCTATCTTATTTTATTTTTTCATCGAACCAATTATTTGTTAAAACTTGACATTGGTTTCTAGGTGAAAACCCATAATCAAGTAACAGTCGCAAAAGACATTATTCATTCAATATATGGTAGACTTGGACTATTGTAAAGAGAGTAATATGTCCACACCAAAATATCCTTTACCATATGTGGAAGTTGATAGAATTTGATCTTCCCAAGAAGGTGATATACAGGAGAACGTGACTAGGCAAGCCATAGCTCGACTTCTAACCAAAATCTCTCCTTAGGGGCACACATCTGAACAGGGGCACACCATTAGTTTGGGTGACCAAGAAAATGGGGATCCATACCGGGGTGACCTGAGAGTGTCCAAGAGGTGTTGACGATATTAGAGTGACCTCTGGGGATTAGTGGGAGAAGCCCAATGCAACCATGGAAGAGGGCACACTCACTTCATTCCCACAAAGAAGAAACTAGCAAGGGCACAAACCCCAGTTGGTGCGCCCTCCCTTCTGCCTCAGAAAACTTGAAGGAAATGTTTTTCTCCTTGAGAGAGTGGCTATCTAATGAGATAAGCTTGATCTCAACGGTGGAAGCATGGAAAACAAAGTCACTAGGAGGCATCCATGAATGAAGGTGCACTAGTTATTCTTCAGAAAACCTAAAAACGAAATTGTCATGAATGTAAAATGCAAACTCAGAAAAAGAAAACAACCAAGACACATAGCTTTGGAAGAAAAGGTAACAATTCTTTATTTTAGTCCTGGTTCACCTTATATACCAAGGGAACCATTTATTTTACATATATTTAATTACTAATCAAAAGGTGAAGAAGTTTTGTGCCTAGGTGATTGACTTGTGCGCCCTAGGTGGGCGTTCCCCTAGGTGGCCTCCTTGGCCCAATTCCTCCATGTTTAGATCTGGAAGCATCCCATCTTCCATGAGAATATGCATAAACATGTTGTGTAATACATCAGTTGTGATCCACTTTGCCTGAGATGGATTTTGGCCTTGGCAGGATACCAGATATGAAGTGTAAGTCTGGTGTTGTGTAGAGCGACTTCTAGTGTCCAGTATAGTGTCTTTGGCCAATGGGAGTTGGAAATCAGGAATGTTGTCAACTGAATGAGTGATGGTGATTGGTTCTTCCAAGAGGGAAGGATCAAACAACTTTAAGTGATTTACATTAATGATATTGTGGATTTCAAGTTGTGGTGGTAGATCCAATGTATATGCATTTTCTCCAATCTTGTCGAGTATTGTATACGAACCATATCTAATTGGTAGAATATTATCATGGTGACCTTTGAAGAACTTCTTATCCAAGTGTAACTAGACTTGATCCCCTACTTGAAAGGCCATGCAGGTTTTTCGTTTGTCATGGCGTTGCTTGGCATGATCTTAGGTTGCTTTGAGTGCTGATGTTACTGCACTGTGGCATTGTGCAATTTGTTGCAGAAATTGTTGAGCTGACAACTATTATTGTTGTTGATGGAAGGTACCTTAAGGATACCAAGTGAGTGGAAGATCGGTTGGAGATGCTGGTTGGAAGCCCAAGAAGACTTCAAAAGGTGAAAATCTTGTAGAAGAATGTGTTTCCTTATTGTAGCTATGATGGAGAATGTGTAAGTAATTGTCCCATTGTTTGTTGCACCCAAAGTGAGTTCGGAGAGCATGCACCAAGACTCTACTGACAACCTCTGTTTGGCCATCCGTTTTAGGATGGAGTGCAGTAGAAAAATTGAGGTGGAACCCCAATAGCGCCCATATAGTCTTCCAAAATGTAATGAGGAAGCGAGAATCTCTGTCTGAGATGATACTTCTTGGGAGGCCAAAATGGGGCAAGACATGACAGAAATAGAGTTTTGTTGTTTGCGCTACTATAGTAGTCTTTGTGGATGGGATAAAAAGTGCCATTTTTCTGAAGCGACATACCACTACCTAGATTGCATCATGTTTCATTTCAGTTGTTGGAAGTCCACTTAGGAAGTCCATTGAGATTGACTCCCAAGGCCAAGAAGGAAGCGATAGTGGTTGATACAACCCATGATTTCAGTTGGATGGCTTGGATTGTGAGCATAAGGCACAAGCTCTCATACATTTTTCAACTTGAGGCTGCATGGAAGGCCAATGAAAATGGTGTTCTAGATGTTGGGTGGTCTTTGCGGTCCCGAAGTGTCCCCCATAGGCTGAAGCATGTGCTTCCCAGATGAACAAGAGGAGGCCTTCTGAGTGTGGAACGCATAGCAAATTCAACTTATATAGCCACCCATCCCGAATAGTGTAGTCTAGGAAGGGGGTCTGATTAATCATTGTGGGGCTTTTCAAAGCTTCCCAAATATTTTGAAAGTCAGTTTCAGTATCATATTGATCTTTCCATGTGTCATAAGTAGCACAACGTACTTCTAGAATAGAAAGAACTGGAGTGGGAGGTCGACTTAACAAATCAACCATTTTATTAGAAGTGTCTTTCTTGTATCTGATGACTAAGTGAAATTGTTGAATGTAGGAGGCCCATTTAAGGTGTCTTTGTTCCTGAATCTTCAATTGACAGTTGATGAAAATCAAAGGGTGGTGTTCGGTATGTAGAATGGTTTCTTTACCCAACAAATAATGCCTCCATTGTTTGAGTGCTTGCACCAGACTATAAAATTCCTTGTCATAGGTACTGTAATTTTTCTTTGCCTCGGATAGGGTTTCAGAGTGGTAAGCAATGGGGTATCCTCCCTGTTTATGTATGGAACCAATAGCATATTTTGAGGCATTAGACTCAATCTCGAAGGGTTGGGACAGGTCTAGCAGATGTAAAATAGGGGATGAGTAGAGGGCATCTTTGAGCTGAGAAAAGTGAGTAGTTTCTTCTTTGATCCAGATGAATGTAGAAGAAGTATTTGAGAGTTGATTGAAAGGTTGAGCAATATTTGAAAATGATGGAATGAACTTATGATAGAAATTGATGCCACCCAAAAATCTTTTCAACTCCTTAGCTGAAGAAGGTAGAGGCCATTATTTCAATGCTTAGATGTGAGCTAGATCTGGATGAATACCCTCTAATCTGACCACAAAGCCAATATAGGGGAATGAAGTCTGACCAAAATATGATTTCTTCTCTTTGACTTGCAACTTGTGTTCTTGGAGAATTTGGAGAACTTGTCCGACATGTTGCATGTGAGTGTCCCATGTCTAGCTGACGATGAGAATGTCATCTAAGTAGATGACCACAAATTGAACCAAATGTTCTTTGAATATGTGATTGATGAGCCTCGTGAAAGTGGCTTGGGAATTGGTGAGACCGAAAGGCATGACTTTTCACTCAAAAAGTCCAAATTTGATCTTGAACGTTGTTTTCCAAACATCATCTGGGTTCATTAAGACTTGATGGTAGCTGACTGTGAAATTCAATTTAGTAAACCACTTAGCTCCTTGGAGGGTGTTGAGTAGTTCCTCAATTTGGGGAAGGAGGTAATGGATTTTTATTGTGGCTTTGTTCAAGGCTCAGTAATTAGTGACAAGGCGCATTTCTGAGGTATCTCGTTTAGGGATGACAAAGGCAGTAGAAGCACAGGGAGAATATAAAGGTTGGATGTGGCTAGAGTTGATGAGGTCGATCAATTGTCTTTCTATTTCCTTTGTTTCTGTTGGGGCCAACCAGTAAGTAGGGGTGTTAGGTAAGGCATATCCAAGGATGAGATGAATGGAATGGTGAATGTGGTGGGAGGGGGGAAGTCCCTCCGGAGGTTGAAATACCTCTACGAACTCATGGAGGAGGGGAGTCATAGTTTAAGGAATAGGGTGAGTTGTATTGTTTGGTGTTATTAGCCACACCAAACAGAGAGAGACACATTGGTTCAAGTGTACATGTGGGATTTCTTCTTTGGTAGAAGGGGGTTTGGATTTTGCTACAGTTAATATATAAGTGTGGCCTTCTTTGGTAATTTTGTACTGCCAGGATTTGGCTAGATAGATAGCATTTCTTTGGGTTTGGTATGGGATACTAAGAAGAAAATATGCACAATCCAAGGGGGAGACATCAAAGAGGACAATATCTTTGAATTGGCCTATGGAAAAAGTGACCAGACAATGCTTGGAAAATAGGAGGTGAGGGACATCCTTTTGGACCCATCTGAGTTGATAGGGTTGTGGATGTGGAGTGGTGACAAGATTAAGGTGGTTGAAAAGGGCTTGATGTTATAACCCTAATTTTCACTAGGCATGGTTACCTGACATCATGCCATCTCAGATTCCTTATTTTCCATAACACTACTGACCAACTCTTCTTAAAAACTCCTTTTATAAAGGTCCGCGTGCCCTACTCCATTACTGCATGCGTGTACACGTGAGCTGACCCAAGACACTCCGTGTGTACCTACAAAAGCACAAAAAAATTAAATCTGCTGATGTAACACACAACTTTTGGTAAGTTAACTAAACCTTTCGACCAGGCATGGACGATCATTTGACCAAATAACTAGCTCCTTATAACCTATAAAAGAAGGGGTAGGGGTCGCATTTGAAAGGAGGAGAATCATAGTAAAGAAACTATACTTGATTAAGAATTCCCTTTGTCCCAACCTTTAGCCATCCTTGTGCAAAGAGAATTATAGAGCAAAGCAGTTGGAAGATAGTGGAAGAAGAGCCCAGGACTAGGATCAAGGAGCAGTAGTCAACTTTATCATTGTAAGGTATCATTGTGAAGTTAATAAAAGAATTTATTTTCCCATCCCTCCATATGAGATTGTCATTATTGGAATATTGATTGTATTATTGATTAAATCTCTAACCTATTAGTTCATAGATCAAATGCATGTGGAGTTATTTGTTTGTCTTTAGTTAATGCAAGTCAGCATTGGGAGGAGAGTTGCAGTCAAAGAAAAACCAAGCGCGAAAAGCGATCGACATCAAACATGAAAAATAAGGTACGTCAACTTAATATCTTGAACCTTGTATTTACATATGAGTAATGGGGGCTTAGGCATGGGATGATGGTAAAAAGTAAGAATATTTAAGTCATTTCTGCATGCATGATAAAACCCTTAGTGCTAGTCCATAGGATGTATTTCCCACCCAAAACAAAATTGGCAACCGTACTGGTGATCTCTAGGGTTTCTGAGAATGTTTTTTCTTGGGTAGTTTTAAAAACTGGTTTCATTCCTTGTTTTTAAAGTTTTTGCAAAAGTTTGATCTTGTAGAGTTTCTGGTCTTCCATACAAGTTATCTCTTTTTCTTTGATTGACTACATTTTTTTCGATACCCATAGAGGTACATGTGTCTTATATAAGGTCTGAACACGTGTACCCATGCCCTACCTTCCCACAGCCCGTCTGTACATGCTAGTTGAGGAAGTGTCAGTCACGTGTATGATTCCACAAAATTTCTTTTAGAGAGGCAGTCATCCTCTCCCCTATCAGAAATAATCCTTCTCAGGGGTTTTCTGGAACTCTTTCTAGTCTTTGTTGTTTCCAGTCTATAACTTAGGTTTCACCTTATATTGGTTTGTTCTATGAAGTTTTCCTTGAATTATTTTCTTTTTGTTTCTTCTGTTAAAGTAAGTGTCTGAGTCTTCAAGAGATCCTGGTTCTCAGTACCAGTAGTCTCTGCCTAGGCTTGATTTCTTTGCTTTTCATTTGTCCTAGAGTTTTAGAGATACACGCAGCCTGTATAAGGCCTGCACGCATGTACACGCGCCCTAACTTTACACAGATCACGTGCATATGCTTGCTGTTGAACTGTCAGCAGCGTGCCTGTGCAGAAAATTATTGTTTAAGGTAAGGCATGCATCCTTTCCTTTGACAAGAGCTATACCTATTAGGTTTTTGGGTCTCTGTCATAGTGGTCAGTAACTTAGGTTTGATCACAACAATATCTTTCTTTTATTTTCATTAAGAAGTTTTCCTCAAAATTTTCTTTTAATAGGGTTTTTAGACAAGTTTGAGAGTCCAGTTTTAATTTTCTTGTGTGTTATTTTTAAAGTGACTCTTTGCGACCTGTGCTTAGGCAAGAAGTTTTCTTGGTCTTTATTTGTTGATATTTTTCCTTTTTTCTTTGTGAGCATTCAAATAAAAAAAAATCTTTTATTTCTTTGTTGGGTTAAATAGTGTTGGTTTGCATTAGTAACCAGGAAAAGTCTTTTCTTTCATAAGTTCTTGACGGTTTACTTAGATCATAAGTATCGCGTATTTGAGTGAAATCCTTCTTTGAGTTTGTTGTTTAAAGATCTTAGATTTTGTTTTTTAGTTTGAAAAGTTGCTTTCAAGAAGAAGTTATTTTGTTTCCAACTTTCTGTTTATTTGTTTTTCATCTTTCAAACATGACTAGTTTCACTTTCATAACCTTTGACTTAAGACAAGCCATAAAAATTAATGTTAAATCTAAAATTCATTAGACTTTTTATGTTTGTAGGGTCAACCAACTAGTTTAGGGTTAGGGCATTGAATTAAGTTGGAGAGGAAACTCTTCAAGGCTATAAAACAAACATACAAATTTGTGCTAGGGAGTGTAGAAGTCCAATAATTTGGAAATTATCTAGGATCCCCCTCTAACACAGGGGCTAAACACGAGGTCACGTGTGGAAAGGTAGTGGTGATAACCCTTCCAAAGCTGGACCAAGCATAGTGGGGAACATATATAGAGGACTTGTCTTGGGATTCGGTTGATAGCATTTTCCATGGAGTTTAGTGGGTCTTGAATTCATTCGAGGTCCTCAGTTGTCTTCTGGAAAAATTGCTTTCGATACCTTTAACAGGTTTTGGGCTTGATACATTGCTCATTGCAGTACACCCAACTATCAGCTATACCCTCCTGGTGATTGTTCAGGAGCTGAAAACCTAGTTGACTTTATTTTAGGGACTTACACAAGTGACTGCAGGGGTATACCACAGTACCTAGGGTAGAAATCATGCCACATTTTGTAGAGTATACCCACAGGGTGCTTCTGTATTTGAGTTGCACTTGCATCGGTAAGTTGCTCTAGTGTTGGTTGGTGTAACTGTTCTTCCAACTAGTTAGTTGTTTTCTTCATTTTCCTTTAGGAACTTTTAGTGTGTGCTCTGTGCTCCCTAGTTTTCCATAGTGACTTAGTCAATTGTGGATTTGGGTCTTTGACCTAGGGTGGTATAATTCTCACTCCACCGGTTGACAGGACTTCTCAGTATTCCGCTTAGAAATGTCGAGCCACCTCTTTATAGGCGTTGTTTTGATAACACTAGTTCTTCAGAGTCAGTGTGTGAGACTTTTACGGACTTGAATGATACCAAAAAGGGAGAACCTATGCATAAGATATTCATGGATAAAGTTCTTGATGATACCAACCAAGGAACCCCTTCGCAAGGGGATTATTGTGCTTTTCCTTTCTTCAAAAACGTTGGTGTCCCTTTGATGGCCACTTTGTACATTCCTGGGTTGAATGTGGGATTACCAGTTTGGTTGGGTACCATTCCAAATTTCCAAAATGTTCTTGACGCTTCTCAGTTAAGCGCTTTATGTCATGGGCACCTTGTTGATGTTTCTTCGTCAGCAAAGTTTTCTCCTCCTCCTTCTCCTGCCTCTGGTGAAAGTACAGTTACTAGTAACCGAAAGTCTAAACAAAATAGAAAGAGGAAGAATAGGAAGAAGAAATCACCAACCTCTACGAGTCATGTTGGAGATAGGTCGACAACCTCTGCAAGTCACGTTTAAGACCACCACCCAACTTTTGCAAGTTATGCTGGGGGCACACACCCACCCTCTGCAAGTCATGTTGGGGAAAAAAGTCTAGTCACTGCTAGTCATACTAATAATAGGTCTATAGCCTCTACGAGTCATGTTATCGACCCATCACTAACCTCTGCAAGTCATGTTGGAGATGTGCAACCAACCACTACTAGTCATGCTGGGGGCATTAATTCTGTTGAGAAACCTAGACGGATAGCACATAATCCTAAGTTCCCTTGTAAGATTTGCAAGGGAGATCATCTTACTCATTTGTGCCCTGGAATTCCATAGGTACAAAGATTGTGGTCCCTGTCTGCAAGCTCTTCTGATTCACAGTATTTTGAGGTTTCCTCACAATCTATTCAACCATTGATTGAGGAATTGGTCATGTTGATGTAGTCATTGACTCATTCTACTCCTATTTTGTGGGGTGAGATGCCTTTAGACCTTGTAGTCTCTCAGCCTATTCAACCATTGGTTGAGAAAGTGGTCATGTCAATGAAGTCATCGGTTGATCCCACTCCATGTTTGGGGGGTGAAGTGCCTTTAGACCTTGTAGTCTGTCATCCTATTCAACCATTGGTTGAGAAAATGGTCATGCTGATGCAATCATCGGTTGATCCCACTCCTCTTTTGGGGGTTGAGGTGCCTTTAGACCATGTAGTCTCGCAGCCTATTCAACCATTGGTTGCGAAAGTGGTGATGCTGATGTTGTCATCGGTTGATCCCACTCCTCTTTTGGGGGGTGAGGTTCCTTTAGACCATGTAGTGTCATAGCCTATTTAGCCATGGGTTGCAAAAGTGGTCATGCCGATGTAGTCATTGGTTGATCCCACTCCTATTTTGGGGGGTGAGGTGCCATTAGACCATGTATTCTCGCAACCTATTCAACCATTGGTTGCGAAAGTGGTCATGCCAATGCAGTCATCAGATGATCCCACTCTTCTTTTGGGTAGTGACGTGTCTACCGACTATGTTTTTAGCATTTCCAGTTCAATATTTTCAAAACAAGGGTGTATTCCGCTCGCTCCATGCACACCCCCTCCAAGCCCTAGGATGGTTTCCTTTGATTGGAATGACCTTGTTGATCCTCATCTTCCTTCCTCTGAAACCTTTCAAATAAGGGTTGAAGTTAATTCAACAAACGTTTATCAATGTATTGTGGATGAAGGAGCCTCTACAAGTATTTTATCCTCCTCAGTTTGGAAAGTCTTTGGTTCTCCCAAGATTATGTCTTCTTCACATGAGTTGTTGGCTTTTGACAGATGTTCTAGTGAATATTTGGGGGTTCTTCATCAATTTCCTATCTCATTAGGTGGGAAGATTGTTTGTGTCGATGTTATAGTGGTGCAAGGCCTGTTAGATTTCAATATGCTTCTCGGGCATGATTATGTATATGCTATGAATGTTGTGGTATCTACGCTCTTTCAAGTGATGCAATTCCCTCATAATGGAAACATTGTCACTATTGACCAGCTGGCATCTTATAATCACCATCCTAACTCAGTGTTAGTTTAGGATGCCCCTTTATATGTTCCTAGTGTTTGTGTAGACCCCACCCTGCCACGGGTTAATTATGTGGCATATTATCATCGGTGTTCAATTGCTTATGAGAAGGAACCTATGCAATCATGTTTTCCTTATCAAGACTTGGAATCAACAATTTATCCATTGGTGTATCCAATGGGGGCATGGGAGCCCTTTCTTTCCCCTCTTGGTCCAAGTGGGCTTGAGTATCCTTCTGAGTCTGATCTCACTGTTTGTAGATCCTCAAGCCCTCGTGCTTGTGATTCTTCGCTGATAGACTCTGCTATTCCTAGCCAGAGCGACCATCATCATATGGTAAATGGTCGGTTTACTTAACCCTTTGGGACTGTCAAGCCTTACTTGCATGATTTCTCATATTTTGAATTGCCTTCAGCTGAAGCTATCCTTGAAGCATTGACTACGATTTCTATACCGAGGGAGGACTTACACTGTGGTTTGTGTTTTCTTCCCTTTTGGGAGAATTCCCAAGTTGACTATCGAAGAGACTCTTGGTCTAAGCCTAGCAGCGGGCTCTACCTGAACCAGTTTCATACATGAGTCATAGCCCCCATGGGTCTTGTTTTAAGCCATTTTCAAACCCTCTAAATGTGAAAATATTGTCGAGCAATATTGTTGACCTTCACGCTCGCTAAAATGAAATTTGAAGTCATGTCTATCTGGCAGTAGTTTACCCCTTTTTCGATCCGGATGGTCAACTGTACCAACAAAGGTATAATCTAGGAGCCTCCATTCTCTAGAAGAGTTCCCTCAAGTATAATTTTACCCCTTTTTCGGGCCTGAGGGACTAAATTTATGAAAAAGGAACCCCCACAGAGTCCATAGTTAATCTCTTTTCAAACTCCCTAAAATTGAAAAGATCGTCGAGTGACCTTATTCTTTCACATTTCTTAAAATGGTCCAGAAGAACATTCTTTACAGATTCCATAGTTAAGCTTTTTTCAGACTCCATAAAAATGAAAAAATGGCTGAGAAATCTTTTCTTTATCACACTCATTAAAATGGTTTTGAATAGATGTCTTGTCGGTGCTAGTTTACCCCTTTTTCAAACTGAATAGACTACATTTGAAAAAGGTACCCCATCGGAGTCTCCTTTTACATTTTTTAGACTCGATAAATATGAAAAACCACAGATCTTACCTTCTCTGGGCTCGTTAAAATTACATTGAAATACATTACCAATGTGTGTTTTATTAATTGCATTTGCATACCCACATATTCAGCCTAATGCCGGCTCCATGTTTCTCTCAACTGAACCATGTGAAGCATGCCTTATACGCAATCACTCTAGCACTTTGCCTCTATGTCTTGACACCTTTGGCCCTTGGAGGATTTTTCCTAAGTGTCCTTTTCTTGCATATGTCCCTTTGCCCTGAGCATCCATGTGTTCCATGCGCTTGTAACTAGTATGTTTGCGACACTCGATCATCCTTTGTAACGTAGAATTCTTTCATTCTTTTTCAAGCTTTCCAACATTATTGATAAAGACAAAAAAATCAAATATACCCCAAAAAGCAGAAGGGAAAAGTATTTTCTTTTTATTTGGTAGCACAATGAGTCAACCTTGGACAAAGCACATCCTTCCGTTTGTTCGTCAAGCTCTAGGATTTAATACAACCTTAGGAGGTTGTTCTCGCTACATAGAGCTATGTCATCCTCCGTTTAGTTATTCTTCCAAACATATGGAGAGTTTGTGTTGCCTCCTACATCTTGAACTTCTATCAAATGCCATGCTACTTGAGTCTCATCATTTGTCATGCTATTTCCCAAGGGAAGTTCTACCAAGACTGAGTTATCCCCTCTGCAGTTTCTCTCTTGCCCTCATGCCCGACCATCCTCAAAGTCCAATCAATTCTTTGTTCAAAATCAATGAAGCCTTCAGTCTGATTATCAAGATTATCTAGTTCACGACCGAAAAGCCATCGAAGACCTCTGGGTAGTGAAGTTGTACATTCATATTACACTCCTACCCGATTTTTGAATATTTTGGAGTTGTTGCTCGAGCTTTGAAGACCTCATCTCTAGCCATCAGGTCTTATCAGCTTCTAGAAGATGGATACTCTACATGTATATCTTTTTGATTTCGAGATGTAGCTCCACTATGTATTTCTCCCAGCTACACTTTATATAGTTATATGACATGGATCTACAGTGTATTTGATTGGTAACCATGATTTTATTTCATCCTGAGCATGTTTATGCCCGCCTCAGTGAGACAATTATTATTTTGCAGAAGGCACCTCTCGATTTCTAGTCCCTGGGCTCACTTGTTTGGAATGTTGGTGAATATTGTTAATGTATTTTAGCCATCAGATGCTCTTCTGACCTCACACATTAGGGGGCATATGTTATAACCCTAATTTGCACCAGACATGCTTACTTGGCATGAGGTCATCTCAGATTCCTTCTTTGCCAAAACACTACTAAACAACTCTTCTTAAAAACCCCTTTTATAAAGGCCCACATGCCCTGCTCCATTACTAGAAGCGTGTAAATGCGAGATGACCCAAGACAGCCCGCGTGTATCTACAAAAGCATGAAAAAAGGAAAGTTGTTGATGGAATACACAACTTTGGGTAAGTTAACTAAACCTTTCGGTCATGCATGGTTGGTCATTTGACCAAATACCTAGCTCTTTATAACCTATAAAAGAAGGGGTAGGGGTCCCATTTGAAAGGAGGAGAATCATAGTAAAGAAACTATACCCGATTAATCATTCCTTTTATCCCAACCTTTAGTTGTCCTTGTGCAAAGAGAAGTATAGAGAAAAGCAGTTGGAAGACAATGGAAGAAGAGCCCAGGACCAAGATCGAGGAGCAGTAGCCGACTTTATCATTGTAAGGTATCATTGTGAAGTTGATAAAAGAATTTCTTTTCTCGTCCCGTCATATGGGACTGTCATTATTGGAATATTGATTGTATGATTGATTAAACTTGTAACCCGTTCGTTCATATATCCAATACATGTTGAATTCTTTGTTTGTCTTTAGTGAATACAGGTCAACATTGGGAGGAGAGTTGCAGTCAAAGAACGACCAAGCGTGAAAAGGGATTGACATCAAACACGAAAAATAAGGTATGCCAACTGAATCTCTTGAGCCTTGTATTTACATATGAGTAATGGGGGTTTATGGATGGGGTTTATTTCTGCATGCATGATAAAACCCTTAATGCTAGTCTGTAGGAGGGATTTCCCACCCACAACACTTGAGACACCAAATTTTTTTGGCTTCCATTTTCCATAAATGAGTAAAGCCAAGGCGTTTTTGATTTGGTAGTTATGGGTGAAGATGGGTTGGGTGGATGCATTTGAACCTTCCTGGGTCATTAGAATTAATGAGGGATCTACTTTTGTGGGATTCTCCAGAGGAACTTCTTCAATATCTTCTACTTGGGAAGGCATAATGAGCTCAATGAATAGAGTTTAGTTGTTTTTTATATTTTGGAGGATTCGACAATGTGATGAATTGTGTGAAGTAGTTTTGTGGAATGAGCACCAGGGTGTTCTTGTAGTTGTATTGGGTGTGGAGTTTTGAGTCCGAGGAGGTGGAAAGTGAGCTGAGGGATGGGAGATGGATGGTTGAGAGGTGGGGGGGTTGGTTTAAGGGAGGGACTAAGGAATACGACCTCTAGGAGAAAATTTCCTTTCTATAGTCAAATATCTCTGATTTTTTTTATCTAAAGTAGGATTTTGAAACAACTCTACTTCTCGACGGAATGGAATTAGTAAACTAGCCACAAATTTTAATATGATTATCTCTTCCATATATGGAACATGAAGTAAGAGGCGCATCTTGCAAAATAATTCTATGTAGCCTTGTAGTCCTTGTGAAGGGAGTTGTCGAAGTTGGTGCCATTTGATCCATAAGGATTGCACATACCCAGGTGGGTAGAAGCGATTTCTCAAATCTTCGGAAAGTCAAGCCCAGGTTTTGATGGGTTGCGAAGTAGAGGATTCTGGAGCATCCCCAATCTATATCACAAATGTGGTCCTCACTTGCTCTGTATTCCACCAAGTTTGTGCCAGTCCTTCTAATTATAAGGTGAAAATCATAAGTTTTATTTCCTTGGTAAGGCCTGGACATGTATTGAAATAGGTGGATAGGCTACGGATCAAATAATCCACCATTTCACCATTCGTTTTCCCAACAAACTTGGGTAGTTGCATTCGAGTGTCCAACTAGAATTGATCTGGATTGTTTTGTTGTTGCATTCTCAGCAACTCATTGAGGACGGAAGCAATATCTTGGACAGGAATTGATGTGCTGGAATCTGAGTCGACTGCCAAAGGATCTTTGCATGGAGGCATTGTGAGGCCAGTTGAAGAGAAAAGTTTCCCCCAGGTTGTAATGCTAAACATAGGACTATGTTTTGAGAACAAAGGAATCAAAACCCTCAGGCAACGGAGCTTGAACTAGTCTAGTGGGAGAGATCTGTATTGTTTTAGATATGTGGGGATCCTCTCTGTGGCAATGGAGATGTGGGCGCCCTTGGGGATTATGATATCTGTGGATCTTCTTGCATAAAATAGAAACCCTAGAATGGGCAAACTCTGGATTATTTCATTAAAACCCCCCAAAAAATAAATTGCCTCAATCTTCAAGAACAAAATCTTTTCCATGGATCTTGAGGCTTTGATACCAATTGATGTTCCCAAGAAGGCGATCTACAGTATAAGGTGACCACGCAATCCATAGCTCAGATTTTGACCAAAAACTCTCCTCAGGGGCACAAATCTGAACAGGGGTGCACCATTAGTTTGGGTGACCAAGCAAATCGGGATCCAGACCGGGGTGACCCGAGAGTGGCTAAGAGGTGTCGGCAATCTTAGAGTAACCTCCGAGGATTAGTGGGAGAATCCCAGTGCAACCATGGAAGAGGGCGCACTCACTTCATTCCCACAAAGAAGAAACCAGCATGGACGCAAACCCTAGTTGGTACACCCTCCCTTCTACCTCAGAAAACTCAAAGGAAATGATTCTCCTTGAGAGAGTGGCTAGCTAATGAGATAATATTTCTCTGAGAGGTGGAAGCATGGGAAACAAAGTCACGAGGAGGCAGCCATGAAGGAAGGCACATTGGTTATTCTTCAAAAAACATAAAAACAAAATTGTCGTGAATGTAAAATGAAAACTCAGAGAAGAAAAAAAACAACACACATAGCTTCAGAAGGAAAGGTAAGAATGCTTTATTTTAGTTCCGGTTCACCTTATATACCAAGGAAACCATTTATTTTACATATATTTAATTACTCATCAAAAGGTGAAGAAGTGTTTCACCTAGATGATTGACTTGTGCACCCTAGGTGGGTGTTCCCCTAGGTGGCCTCCTTGGCCCAGAAGCCTAATAGGAACTAATTCAATTGTTCAAAACCCAAAATATGACTATCAACATGCAATGAAATGTATTAATGAGTTGATAGAAATAGTTTCACACATGGCCTCCTCCCTTAAACCTACTATTGTTTCATAGAATAAGGGTCAATTTATTATTTCATATGATTTAAAACAAGATTAATTTCCCTATAACCATTTTATTAATTACATCTTTTATTTTATTTTTTTCCTTTTTCTTCCATTTTTGTTTAATAGCGACCTTTTTTAAATGGCGATGCTTATCAATGTTTGAAAGAAAGAAAACATCTAACGGGTACAAAAATGATAAAATACTTAAGAATGAGGCCTTCTAAAACTGATGTGATAAAACTATATGAACCAAAACATGAAAAGGTAATATCCTTAAAAAAGCATTGGTAGTTTAGACTTATTTAAAGAATAAAGTTTAGTAGATTCAACAATGTATTTTTTGGGGGTAATTTGTAGCAAATACATATTCTTATTTTGTAGAGAGAATACCTATTAAGATATGTCCTACATAAACGAACACAAATATTATGAGTACTATGACATTTACTATGAAATGAGATGTAAAAATAGTGACACAAGCTTATTTTACATTTTATTTGAATTAATTTATTTCGTTTATAGGTTTATATCTGTTGAAAACTTTCATATAAATTAGTTTTTAGTTTAAAATATGCAATGTTCTTGTGAGACAATGTTCTTGTGAGATTTAATGATAGAAGAATATGTTTTGTGGTGTTCACAAATTAAAGATCATGATTTAATATTATAACCCTGACTTTTGACATTCCACATAATCAAGAATGGCATTTTGAAATCTTCTCTTAGCATTCATCAACCACTAGTTTAAATGGCTAATATAACTACATACAGAAAAACAAAGTTGGCATTCATCAACCACTAGTTTAAATGGCTAATATAGCTACATACAAAAAAAAAGTTGGCATTCATCAACGACTAGTTTAAATGGCTAATATACCTACATACCAAAAAAAATAAAAAAATGATAATTTAAAACTTAAAAAATAATATTAAAAATTCAAAGATCAAAATGATAAATCCATATAATAGAAAATAAATTAAAACCAATGTTATGAGCACTATTAAACTTAAAAAAAATGATTAAACCCAAACATAGAAGGACTTAAGAAACTTCAAATTATGAAAACAATAATAAAAAATTAAAACATATAATACATATATTCCTTCTCATAGTTAATATCAAAAAAATATATACAAATTACTTCATACACATTAATAATTTTAGGGAGAACTACAGAAAATTGTAAAATGGTTATGAGCATAGTGACATTTATTTAATATGGATATAGACAATACAAAAATTAATACATTAAAAAATTTCGGAAGAACTTATAAATCACCGAAAATACAGAAGATTATATAATGGCTATGAGCATAATAACATTTATTTAATATGGATATAAACAATACAAAAATTAATATAACTGTCATGAGCATAGTCACCATAATCACATTTAATAATGAATATAATCACCATAATGACACAAAAATTAATACAATTATTATGAGCATAATCACAATACAAAAATTAATATAACTGTTATTAACATAGTCACCATAATCACATTTAATAATAAGCACAATCACCACATTTAATGTAGATATACCTTTACAACTCATGACACATAGATTTTGTCTTTCTTACAATCCACTAACAATAATTTAAAAAATCACCAAGATAATATAATAATTTAGAGAGAAAATTAATTAAAAAAAATACATAGTATAAATATAAAATTGAATTGAATTGAATTTACAAATTTACAAACAATGAAATCCACAATCAATTCTACCACTGTCTATAAATAAAGATAAAACTGATTAAAAAAATACAAATACTATAAACATAAAATTGAATTGAATTGAATTTAAAAAAGATTTTACAAACTATGAAATCCACAATCAATTCTACCACTGTTTATAAATCTACGGCTTCTACAATCTATTCTACCACTGTTTATAAATGTACGGGATATAACAAAAAAGACTTTGAAAAAAAAAATACAAATACAGAACTATAAACATAACGAGCAAAGAAAATACTAGATAAACATCATTCTCATGAATATTGTTACAGCAAGAAATGACAACAATTTAAAAAAACAAACAAAATTGTGTTTTTTTAATTTAAATTTTAAATTTTTTTATATATAATTTTGTGTAATTATAAATAAAATTAACTAAGATGAAAAAACATTACTAATATTAACAAAATATTAACACACATTTAATATGAAAACAAAATACAAAAACTCTAAAACATTCAACTTAGAGTTTTTATAATTTAAAAAATAAATTATAAATTGATATAAAAAAAGTTAACTTCAAAACTTGAAAAAATATCTACAACTAAATTAAAAAAAGACATTGTATTATAATTATTTACCTATATTCTAAAAGAACTATTAATATATATAATTATTTACCTATATTCTAAAAGAACTATTAATATATATAATTATTTACCTATATTCTAAAAGAACTATTAATATATATCTTAAAAGGCTGTACAATTTATGACGCCTCTCTTTTTTTTTTTCCCAGGTTTAAAACAAAACTAAACAAAACTATATTTATATACGAGACCGTAAACAATCAAAGACAACGAATTTAGAATATATATTCTTTCTATTATTTAAAACAAATATATATACATTACCTTCCAAAGTCAAATGATATAGTAACCATACAATCAAATGATACAGTACCCCTAACCCTACAATAATGAATGATATAGTAACCCTACAATCAAATCATACAGTAACCCTAACCCTACAATAATGACAGTAATATCAAAATGTTTGCTGCTCTGAATTGCCCATATGGAAAACCGATTTAGCCAGTGCAACAAAATGGAAGTAATAGCAAAACTACAAAAATGGAAGTAATAGCAAAACTAAACTGTCCATGAAATACAAAATTAAGCTGATTGTACAAGAGTCTATGTCTAGGAGATACAACGCCATACCCCTGAAATACTCATAGTGTCTTATATCTAACAAACTCAAAAAACCAGTATCTGAGCCCATAATTATCAAAACTGACAAAACCAGAACCTGAGCCCATAAGAAGAATTAAGATTCAG
>ML781230.1:865704-880858 GCA_009831015.1 Picea engelmannii
TTATAATTATTACTACCCTAGATCTATTTTAAACCCTCATCTCTCAAACACCTAAAGAGTTATAATTTCTTAACTTGTAATTTTTTTTATTATTTTATTTTTTGTTTATTTATATTATTGTTACTTTGTTTTATTTTATGTGAGATGGTGGGTTTCATAGTTATAATTTTCAGAATTATTATTATTTTTAATTAGGTAGACCTTATTATTAATTTTATAATTATTATTTTTAATTGAGTCATCTAAGACTTCATCACATTTTAATCTTTTTAAAAATATGTATTTTTTATTTTTTATTCTTAACCAAAGCTATATTAAAAAAATATGAAACAAAAATAAATAATAAAATAACAAATTTTGATAGACAGTAATACCAAACACAAGGCTCAATAGAATATCTAATGAGTATTAGTAGAGAATAATTCAATTTTTCAATGAAGATCTTTACATTAAAAAATAGTGTTACTTAATAAACCCAATAAAAGACTCCTAGGAACAATAGAGAATTGAATTGAATCAAAATTACCATGTTGGAAGGGATCCCTTTCCTTGATATTCTTTCAAAAGAGCCCTTGTAACTAGGATGTTTAGGTTTGGAAAATTGAAGGTTGCAGAAGGAGTAGATTCGATGTTAGAGTGGGTTGATGGAGAAGAAGTCTGCATTTTTTGAGGACAATCGGCCTCGCAATTCTCAATATGGATTTAGAGTGCCCCACATTCATCTGGATTCTATTAATAAGCTTCTTGTGCTGAATTAAAATGTTCATAGGGGTTTTCATCTTAGCTTATAAGTTACAATCTGGATTTGAAGGAGGTTGAACGAAGTCTAAACCTCCTCAATTTTTTTCACATGACGATAGTGAGATTTCGTGGGATGTTTAATGTCTCAGTGGTCCATGCGAATAGGTTGAATGGAATGTCCTGGAGCTAATACGGATGGCCCCACAAAACAAAGGAAAAGCAATGAAAACAGGAGGGGGATATAAGAGGCACAAACAAACAAACCACACAATAAAACCATCAAATTATAATGCACCCACACTCCTTCCTCTTCATAGCTATCTTTTTCATTCACTTATGAGCCTACACAAAACAATTATGACTCCATTGGATGACCTAATCCATCGTAGGTTGATTAATCCATTATCAAGCTTAGGAAATCACGAGAGGGTGTTCAAATGATGGGCAAAGCATGTCGATATTATGAGAGGTGATGAGAAGGACACGTCACACCTACATTATGTTATGTGAATCTAGGCCTTCAAGATGGGATTTATTGGATTGTCCAGAATGATCGATGGCCATTTTGTTTGGCAGCGAAAAAGATAGACTCAACAAGATTAATGACAAGTAAAACACCAAAAACAACCATAACACAATGAACACATTGTGTATGTGGAAAAATATTTTTAAGGAAAACAAGTATGGGGAAATGATAATTGGTATTCTTATTATTCAAGGGAGAAATAAAACATCAAAATACATTCTTACAACCATCATCTCACTTTGTTCCCACACCTCTGTAGGTATGTTGGATATATAGGATTTGATAGACAGTTAGACGAATTGATTACAACATGATCCACCAATTACACTAATTGTTCATTATAGTGTGCATGCATGCACATTCTATTTTTAGCTAATGTTGTGTGAATGCATCTGCATGGAAAATTAGTTGGCAGCTTCAACATTCTCCACCTTAACAATAAATTATATAATATATCATACCCAAATTAATTCATCAACTTTTCTTTAAGCCAAGACAAGCCAAACACCATTCTATCTTTCCTAACAAAATTTGTTTCTTGAACATGTCTGCAGAATTAACTTTTGTATGGACCTTTTCAAGAGTCACTCCCCCTTCATCAAGAGCCTATATTATAAGATGGTGCTTAATAGAAATGTTCTTCATCTTACTATGATAAGCTGGATTTCTATCCAACTGAAAAACAATTTGACTATCGTATAATACTTTCACCTTGTCTTGCATCCTTCCAAACTCACCTAGAAAACCTTTTAACCAAATTTCCTCCTTACATGCCTGAGAGGAAGCCATATATTCTGCCTCAGTAATGGATACAAAAACTATGTTTTGAATCTTTGACATCCAACTAACAGGTCCTCCTACAAGAGTAAAAAAATATACTAAAGTGGATCTCCTTTTATGAAAGTCACCTGCAAAATATCAATCGACATAACCACATATTGAATCAGTGAAACCATCACAAGTGATAGAATAGTTACTTGTGCCCCTAACATATCAAAGCACCCATTTCACTTGTTCCCAATACTCTTTACCTAGATTTTCCATCTATCTCCTGACAACGCCAACAGCATGTGCAATATATAGTCTAGTATTCACCATCTCATACATCAAACTTCCTACTGCAATAGAATATGGTACACGAGACATATTGATCTAAACTCGGTAGCAATCAGGTTCCAATAATTGGTTGTTCAGTCACTCCTTCAAAAGGGTTAGTAATAGATCTTTTTACTTGGGCGATTTGCAATAAAAGGTAAAGTTGAAGTCTTATTTGCTTGAATTCAAAGTGAATGAAAACCTCTTTAGTCTTCCTTATGTGAAATATGTCATGTTCTCTTTTAATATCCTATGTGTGGAAATTCATAGAAAAACAACATAAGAATATAATACACATAATGGATAAGACACTTCACTTGATAATGAATTTCACCCTTCCAGTGGGCTACCTCTCCGGGCCATGCTCCAAAGCTTGACCGCTTTATTCTTCTCGATGTAATTATTTCTATCCTTTACAAGTCGTAAGGCCAAAGTCCCTCTTTGGTGATGGCAACAATAGATCAGAATGCGATCAGGAATGTACCAGGCTTCACAAGTTCTGATACTCATGAGGCATCCATGATGCTGACATGAACATCATTCCCACATACTCAATACATAAAAATATGAAGAATAAAATATGACCCCCATCAACATGGAGCCATCAAAAGCCTTAGATATGTTGCTCAGATCCGAAAAATAAATATGCATCCCATACAAAAGATCTCGGAACCCATGAAAATCATAACTTCTTCGTTGGCCACTTGTCATGCAAGTGCCACAATTTCTCTGTCACATATAACTGATTGATTTGATGTGAAAGGAAGATAAGAAACAAATAGATAGAAAGAATAAGTTGATCTTGTTGATCTTGATGTAGCCTCTCTTTGCTGCTTCAGACCTATAACACACATGCTATGCTGCAACATTTAATGACAAAACAACATAATGAAAAGCATGCTTACATTGACTTCTCCAACACTTAGCTTGTTGATATGAAGCTTTTTTGTCAAAAAAAACATCGTCATTGAATTCGCGTCGTTTAATTACACAAAAATTACTATCAAATTGTCTCCATCTAAGTCGAACACTTTCAGGCCCAAGAGACACCTTTGCCTCGGTTACCATGCCACTACAGCTGCAATAAATGACTCATTTTGGAATTAATCTTCTAAATTTTTCTCAGATAATAAAAGTAACATTACCACTGCATTCATGGCATCATTTTACCTAAAAATGGATATCTCGATGTCTCGATCCGAGTCGGGCACTTTCTGGACCCAAGAGGCAACCTTTCCTCGATTTGTGTGCCAAAATCTGTACAGACCGTACAGATTTTGTACTAGGCCATACATTCTATACCAAGTCATATGGGTCATATAGGCGTGCTCCACTCTCATTCTCCATGCACTGGTGTGGCTCCAAATGCACACGATGTCCCGAACTTGGCCCGAAACCTTGTTTTATACAAATTTCGAGCAGTTATGCAATAACTAAGTTCGTTGGCTTGTTGGTTGGTGGAGCTAAATTTAGACGTTGGTTGTTGAGTAGGTTACAGGGTCAAATCCCACCGACTCCTAATTTTAACAGATGGTTGGTGCGCTCCGCTAATTTTGGCAGTGGCTTTGGTGGTGGTTTAAACGACGTAATGTTATTTTTGGTGGGGGATTTGGCATATACCCCAAAAAATAGCAGAACCACTAACTATTTCTAGCACACAATTAGTTGCTGCTATATTTGGTGGAATATGCCATTAATGGCAGAACCACCCCAGATTTGGTGGCTTCCTAATATATATATATTGTTTTATTTTTCATTCACGGGTTGATATTATGCATTTTGGGGGTGCCACGTGGCACCTCCCTATTGGTCCACATGGAAGCCTCTGATTTTCCAACCTGTGCATGATGATGTCATCATCGTGTCATCCTGGACATGTGGCACCTTATGGGTGGTGATACATGGCGTCACCTTGGGGTGCCACATGGCACATTTTCACTCGTCCACGTGGTGCCCTAAAAAGCTCAAATTCGAATGACACATGGTAGCCTCTCGTGCTGCCATGTGGCATGATGATGTCACCATGAAAAGTGTCACTCTTTGCACTTGCCATGTATGTTGTACGGATGTTGACATCATCCGTATGGATGATGGCATCAACAGTATGGATGCTAAATCATCCCTGCTGACGAGAACTTTGACCGCTTATAACCTTTGATCTGTAACTCTATTTGACGAGCCTTTTGCACCGTTGGACAGATTTGGGAACTTTGAGTTTTGTCGTTCGTAATCATGTCATTTTAATGAATTTTTCAGAACTTTGAGTTTCTCCCTTTCTCTACATGTTGAGGCCATTCTAAGCCTCCTAGGACACTTCTGTGCATTCTGGGACACTTCTAAAACTTCTTTGATGTCCCCTAGATTCATCTGGATCACATATAATCCTCTTCTTCCTCATTACTAGGACATAAACCTGAAGGAAGCTTGAAATGGGAAGCCAAATGGATTTGTATGAGTTTTAAACTATTCCTATCGAATATCATAAGTATTTTCTCCACATACTTTTTTTTGGGTAACCACAACTTACCATTTTTCCTATCTCTATGTATCTACATGCCAAAGATTTGTTTTCCTTCTCCTAGATCCTTCATATAATATGTATTATCCAACTCATCCTTTAACGTGTGTATTTTAAGCATGCTCATTCTTGCAACAAGCATATCCTCAACATATAACACCAAAATATTGAATATGTAACTTTATAACCTTTTAAGGTAAACACAATGGTCATATTCACTTCTTGTAAAATTTTGGCTGACCATGAAGAAATCAAACTTCTTGTACCATTCCATGGGAGACTAGCTTAGACCATATAATGACTTCTTGAGTTTGAAAACAAACCTCTTATTGCAATCCTAAACAAACCCTTATGGTTGTTCCATATATATATCCTCATCCAAATCTCTATGTAGAAATGATGTTTTAACATCTAGAGATACTCTAACGCAAGATAAGGTAAAGAAACTAGTGCTAACAAAATAGGAATTGAAACAAGCTTCACAACTAGTGAAAATATTTCATGAAAATCAATACCTTCCTTTTTAGAATACCCTTTTTCTACCAACCTTGCTTTATACCTTTCAACTTCATCATCATCACCCTTTTTCAGTTTCTAGACCGGCTTGCAATCGAAAACCTTCATGTAATATGGAAGTTCTACCAAGTCCCATGTTGTATTCCTCCCTAACACTTTCAGATCCCTTCATTGCTTCCATATAACAACTAAGTTCTCCATCTTTAGAAACCAAATCCACAAATGAAACATAATCATTATAGGTTGTAGTAGGATTCCTGACTCGTGTATATCTCGCTACGGATGGTTGAGGCATATCCACAGTTTCATGGATTTTTTTTGCATCTTCATCATACTCTTCTAGAAATTATTCATGCTCCTCCTTTTCTGAAGATCGTTGAGTCTCCAACTGAAATTTTTGAACATACGGTACTTATTCCTGTCTCACTTTAGAACCTACCATATCTGATTTTATGAATGAGGATTCATCAAAGACTACATCTATGTTGATGACTAGTTTGTGGGATGTAGGATCCCATAGTATGCAACCCTTAACTCCATCACCATAACCAAGAAAGATATATTTCTTTAATCTAGGATCTAACTTAGAACATTGATCTTTAAAAATAAGAGCATACAAGTCACAACCAAATATTCTTATATTTGAATAATCACATGAAGGACCTGTCCATACCTCTTCTAGAATCTTAAAGTTTATTGTAGTTGATGGCAACTGATTTATCAGATAGAATTATGTAAGAACTGCTTCTTCCCACAATTCCTACTACAACTTGGCATTATTGAGCATGTTCCATACTCTCTCTAGAAGAGTCATATTCATGCGTTCATTAACACCATTTCGCTGAGGAGTATAAATAATGGTCTTATGTCTTTTGATCCCATATTTCGTGCAATAGTTTTAGAATTCCATAGATGTGAACTCAGCTCCATGATCTATTCTTAAACACTTGATTGAATTGTCATCGCTCTTTTAAACGAGAGAACTGAAATTTTTAAAAATATTAAATACATAAAATTTTGTTTTTAGTAAATCGATCCATACCTTTCTAGAGTAATCATCTATTTATGTGACAAAATATGACAATCCTCCAAAATAAATTGTGGGGGATGATTGTAACATCCCTCTTTGGCACACTGAGAACACTTATTTTTTTAGGACACTTGCTCGCAAGTGATCTGGACTTTTTTTATGTTAAAACATTTATACTTGATTATGATGCGTTATGATAGACGACATGATGTTTTACTATTTGATGTAGATAGGTTCTATTTGACTCAGTTGTATTGAGTGTGCAGGGTTTTGGACCTTGAGGATGCATAGGCATCGGTGGAACCCCTTGGAATCCGGATTGAGTCACGGTGTGTGCTATTTGGGTTGATTTATTTACTGTGATATTTCATTGATTTGATGATTTGATGTTGACATGTTCTGACACGATTGTCGATGATGCAGGATGACGATAGCTTGCCGACTAGACTCACATATGGAGTAAAGGGGCCACACACAATTTCCAAAGAGGTTGAGGGAGAGGGGTGGACAACAGCCCTGCCACCGCCTACTAGCACTCCCGCCGTGGCTCGAACTGTAGGTTAACGATTACCTAGTTCGAGAGGATCCACAATGTCGTGAGGGCAGACTACGACTGTCACTCACGATGATTCTAAGGGGCATGCAATAAGGCGGGGGCCTTATTCCTTAGAGCCCTTAGTCTTCCACAAGTTCACCTGGCGGAGTGTTGACTCTAGGGGTTATAGATTTCTACCAATCAGTCCTTTTGGCGAGTGGCACCCTTGGAGAATGTGATGCATCCTGAAGGGCACGTCGCACAAAAGAAACATAGGAAGAAAGTGGCACCCTTGGAGCATGTGGTGCATCCTGAAGGGCACATCACACAAAGGAAACGAACGAGGCGAGTGGCACCCTTGGAGCATGTGGTGTGTCCTGAAGGGCACGTCGCATTGATGTGGATGAAGGAAACAAAACTAAATATCCCTAAGACAATAACACCTTAAGAAATCTTTAAACAACTCCCCTAACCCAATGTTGCCCAGTTCAGAATCTAAGTACTGAATCTAAAAATTTTAGGCTAAAATTTTAGTCTAACCTTAAGAACAGACCCTGGAATAAAGATAACAATTTAAACAAGAACCCACCTAAGAAATAGTTAGGTCTTCATAAAATTCTTGGGGTAAATAAAGAGAGTAAGGATTTAATTAAACTAAGGGATTTAAAAAATTTGCAAAGAGGACATTAATTCCTAACTTGTGAAAGAACAAAAGATATTAAATAAATAATAATTGAAAAAATTAATTAGCGCATTTACCTTTTTGGTTTTAAAAAAAAAAGGGAGGGATTAATAAAACAGGGAAACTAAGTAATAAGGAAACATAGACAATTCATAAGTAATAAAATTATTTAACGTGCCGGAGTTTAAAAAGTTATGAATTTAAAAAAATGAAATGAAAAGATTAATTAGCGCATTTACCTTTTTAGTTTAAAAAAAAAAAAAAAATGGAATAATAAAAATAGGGAAATGAGCCTTTTAATAAATTTAAAGAAAATAATTTTGGGAGAAACGTGGGGGATGAGTGACACTTGTAAGACAGAGAATTTTTGGAGGGTTTTCAAAAAAAAACTTAAATTAAATGTGATTAGGGCAAGGGGGGGCTCAAAACTCTATAAAAGAAAGGGGAATGAGGGAAAAAGGGATGGGCTGTTAGGTATTGTTATGCTCCCGAATTTGGACTGGACTAATTGCTTGTGAGGAGTTGGGATTTTCTCAGCTGGGATTAGAGTGGTCGCTCAACCTTGGAGGTGAGCTGGGAAGCTAGGTATACTATCTGGACTGTGTGTGGCCCCTTTGTGTTCCAGGGGGCTAAGGGGGAAGCAGAGTACCCCTAGCATTTGGCTGGGAGGTACCGGTGTAGTCTCTACGGTCGGCGAGAAGGAGCGGAACGGAGAACAGGAGTCATTTGCGGCAAGCGATAAGAGAACGATATGTTTGTCAGTTGTAGAGTAGCATGCATTAAACTTATGTTCAGATTTAAATTTGATTGTAAAGCACATGATGAACATTAGAAAAAGGGTTTTTCTCAGTGTTGTATGATGCTTGAGGGATAACCATGGCTTGCGTACTTGTTTCGATTCTGAGAAACATTTTTGCGCCCCTTTGTTTCCTGTCATTTAGATTTAATTTTTTTTTATATAGCAATGGAATTCAGAGCAGCCTCTTCATGCCCATTTGGTTTGTGTCATTTAGATTTAATTTTTTTTTTTATAGCAAAGGCACTCTGAGCAGCCTCTTCACGCCCATTTGGTTTCTGTCATTTAGATTTAAATTTTTCTTTATAGCGAAGGAATTCTGAGCAGCCCTCTTCATGCCCATTTGGTTTCTATCATTTAGATTTAATTTTTTTTATAGCGAAGGCATTCTAAGTAGCCTCCTCATGCCCATTTGGTTTCTGTCATTTAGATTTAAATTTTTCTTTATAGTGAAGGCATTCTGAGTAGCCCTCTTCACGCCCATTTGGTTTCTGTCATTTAGATTTAATTTTTTTTTTATAGCGAAGGGATTCTGATGATCCAGGTGGATATCGGTGGCCACCCAACTTTTCCAAATGGCTCAAAACAGTTTTCTAGCCATTTTGGAAATTTACTATTTTTAGCAGGTTTTAACTTCCGGGGCCATTTTGAGGGTCCAAATGAAGGTTTTTCGAGATCGAGGTTCTCAATGATAACCAAACGCATTATTGAACCCCCAAAATTATTCTCCTCGACAATACCTTTCCAACGAGCTATCACACACCTAAAACGAAGATCGTATGCAAAAGTTACAACCCCGGGAACTTGATGTACCCACTTACCCAAACGGGGCCCACATGACTTTTGGCGCTTCATCTCCTAGGGTTAGGTTTTTGGATGTCTAGGACTTTTGGCATTCCATTCTATTGTAAAAGGGCCTTCAGAGCCTCATTGTAATCATCTTCTTGCGAATGCGAGTAGCGGTCACATCTCTTCTCAGAGATAAGCTGCCACCATTCTAGCGAGTCTTTCACTCTGTATTTTTACAGTCTCTGTACATTTCTCTGATTAATAGAAATCGTGTACTACTGTATATCTATGTTTATGGTTGCACCTATGATACATTTCTATTATATTATTGAATATCTGCAATATCTCTGTGCATTTCTTTATTATATTTCTGCTCTCATTTCATGCCGAAAATAATCTGGATCAGTTGTATCAGAGCAGGCTGCTCTTGATCGTTTTTCAGTGCATGTCCCTGATGAGGTCCGAGTATAGCAAGTTGGGTCTCGAGCTTGTCTCTCTTGAGGACAATCGCTCTCGCACACCCAAGAAACCGTTAATGGCGGAAGAAAAGAAAAACGATGGAGCAGACGATCCTATCAATCTGTTGCTTGAGCAAGCTCTCACGCGACAGAGGGACGAAATGATGGAGAATTTTTCCCACATCCTTCAACGCCTACCGATAGCATCAGGTGCATCTTCATCAAGCGACAACTTTGGAGGCACCTCGCCTTTCAAGGTATAAGTTATTTTTTATATTCCCGTATTTGAAGGTCAAATAGATGCAGATGCCCTAGATAAATGGTTAAATCTGCTAGAAGGTTATTTCTCTGTACATAATTTTTCAGACAAGGAAAAGATCACCTTCGCACTCCTTATGGTTCTCCCCCATGTCAAACATTGGTGGGAAACTTACTGGGAGCAGAGTTCCACAGAGGAGTCTGGAATATATGGGGCCGAGCCCACTTGGGATTTTTTTGTGGATGCGGTAAAAGAACAGTACTACCCTGTTGGCAACTATGAGGAACAATACATGAGATGGACCACACTACGGCAAGAGAGGGGCCAAGAAGTTCCAGAGTTCACCAATACCTTCCATACCTTGCGCACCAAGATAGGCATCAAAGACTCTAAACGACATTTGGTTCTGAAATACCGTGGGGCTCTACACAAATACATCCAAACTGAAATGGATTTCCTAGACATCTCATCACTCGGTTCTGCCTATCGATATGCTGTTAAAATCAAGCAGAAATTTAAGCACCAGAACAAACGGGAGTTCGGGTATGCAAATCCACAACAACCAAAGTATGACAAAGATAGTCCTAACAAACAGTCTACTGAAAACCAGCCCAAGCCACAGGAAAAGAAGGGCCACGGGAAGACAAAGAAGGACACCGAGAAATGGTGCGATTTCCACAAAAACCCCTGGAACAACACCGATGAATGTCGCTCAAAACAGTCATTGGTGGCCGAGATCAAAGACAAGGAGCCGAACCCTGATTCAGAATCTGATTCTGAAAATACTGGTAAAAGACAGATCATTGACGCAGACCCCACTGCTATTGTCACGACCGCAGTAATTCAACCAGAAGAACCAGCAGATCCAGAAGAGGGGGAGCACCTTTTTCATTCACAGATGTGGGTGAAGGGGACCCCCCTGCATTTTATTGTTGATAACGGAAGCGAAAAGAACCTCATCTCAGCAGAGGTCATCAAATAGTTGGGATTGTCGACAACACTACACCCGCAACCATACAGCATTGGGTGGCTTCGCCAAGGATGAGATCTTCGTGTCAGCCAGTAGTGTCGATTGTCATACGGCATCCAACCCTTCAAGGATGAGGTATTATGTGATGTTTCCCCACTAGATTTCTGTGATGTTCTCTTGGGCCAACCATATATGTGGAAACGCCATTCTATCTATGAGTCTGAACCCCGTAGTGTCATTATTACTCTGGGGGGTCATCTCTACAGGATACCAGAGGTAGTTCCAACTACTGCCCCACCTAAACAATGTTGCAAGGTAGTATCTCATACTACAAAATTCATCTTCTCCACAATCTGTTCAAAAGGGGAACAAAGGGATACTGTAGCCACCACAGCTTCGACCAAAGCACCTTCTATACAACAGAAGCAGGTTGACAAGGTTGTAGCAAAGCACAAAGATTCCTTCTGCACACAGTCATCTAAAATAGCCAAACTGGTTAAAAAAATCCAAACCTTCCACCCATGGGTTCGTGACAGATTTCCACAAACTAAGCAGCGTGACTTCTCCAGCAACACAAGCAGCTCACCAAGATGCAGATTCAACAAATGCTTTTCCCTCTCCCCCGGAAACGCAACGCAATGGAGACCATTTCTTCCTAAGGAGGGACGATTGATCTAGGTGGATATCGATGGCCACCCACCTTTTCCAAATGGCTCAAAATAGTTTTCTAGCCATTTTGGCAATTTACTATTTTTAGTAGGTTTTAACTTTTCGGGCCATTTTGAGGGTCCAAATGAAGGTTTTTCGAGATTGAGGTTCTCAATGATAGCCTAAGGAATTATTGATCCCCCAAAATGAATCTCCTCGACAATACCTTTCCAACGAACTGTCACACGCCTAAAACGGAGATCGTATGCAAAAGTTACAACCCCGGGAAGTTGATGTACTCACTTACCCAAACGGGGCCCACATGACTTTTGGCGCTTCATCTCCTAGGGTTAGGTTTTTGGATGTCTAGGAATTTTGGCATTCCCTTATATTGTAAAAGGGGCTTCAGAGCCTCATTGTAATCATCTTCTTGCGAATGCGAGTAGCGGTCACATCTCTTCTTAGAGATAAGCTGCCACCATTCTAGCGAGTCTTTTACTCTGTATTTTTACAGTCTCTGTACATTTCTATGATTAATAGAAATCATGTATTATTGTATATCTATGTTTATGGTTGCACATCTGATACATTTTTGTTATATTATTGAATATCTACAATATCTCTATGCATTTCTTTATTATATATCCGCTCTCATTTCATGCCGAAAATAATCTGGATCAGTGGTATCAGAGCAGGCTGCTCTTGATCATTTTTCAGTGCATGTCCCCGACGAGGTCCTAGTATAGAAAGTTGGGTCTCGAGCTTGTCTCTCTTGAGGACAATCGCTCTTGCACACCCAAGAAACCCTCAATGGTGGAAGAAAAGAAAAATGATGGAGAAGACGATCCTATCAGTATGTTGCTTGAGCAAGCTCTCACGCAACAGAGGGACGAAATGATGGAGAATTTTTCCCACATCCTTCAACGCCTACCGATAGCATCAGGCGCATCTTCATCAAGCGAACACTTTGGAGGCACCTCGCCTTTCAAGGTATAGGTTAATTTTTATATTCCCGTATTTGAAGGTCAAATAGATGCAGATGCTCTAAATAAATGGTTAAATCTGCTATAAGGTTATTTCTCTGTTCATAATTTTTCAGACAAGGAAAAGATCACCTTCGCACTCCTTAAGGCTCTCCCCCATGTCAAACATTGGTGGGAAACTTACTGGGAGAAGAGTTCCACAAAGGAGTCTAGAATATATGGGGCCGAGCCCACTTGGGATTTTTTTGTGGATGCGGTAAAAGAACAGTACTACCCTGTTGGCAACTATGAGGAACAATACATGAGATGGACCACACTGCAGCAAGAGAGGGGCCAAACAGTTCCAGAGTTCACCAATACCTTCCATACCTTGTGCACCAAGCTAGGTATCAAAGACTCTGAATGACATTTGGTTCTAAAATGTCGTGGGGCTCTACACAGATACATCCAAACTGAAATGGATTTCCTAGACATCTCATCACTCGATTCTGGCTATCGATATGCTGTTAAAATTGAGCAGAAATTTAAGCACCAGAACAAATGGGAGTTTGGGTCTACAAATCCACAACAACCAAAGTATGAAAAAGATAGACCTAACAAACAGTCTACTGAAAACCAGCCCAAGCCACAGGAAAAGAAGGGTCACGGGAAGACAAAGAAGGACACCGGGAAATGGTGCGATTTCCACAAAAGCCCCTGGCACAACACGATGAATGTCGCTCAAAACAGTCATTGGTGGCCGAGATCAAAGACAAGGAGCCGAACCCTGATTCAGAATCTGATTCTCAAAATACTGGTAAAAGACAAATCATCGACGCAGACCCCACTACTATTGTCGCGACCACGGCAATTCAACCAGAAGAACCAACAGATCCAGAAGAGGGGGAGTGCCTTTTTCAGTCACAGATGTGGGTGAAAGGGACCCCGCTGCATTTTATTGTTGATAGAGGAAGACAAAAGAACCTCATCTCAGCAGAGGTCATCAAACAGTTGGGATTGTCGACAACACCACACCCACAACCATACAACATTGGGTGGCTTCGCCAAGGACAAGATCTTCATGTCAGCCAGCAGTGTCGATTGTCATTAAACATCCAACCCTTCAAGGATGAGGTATTATGTGATGTTGCCCCACTGGATGTATGTGATGTTCTCTTGGGCCAACCATATATGTGGAAACACCATGCTATCTATGAGTCTCGACCCCGTAGTGTCATTATTACTCTAGGGGGTCATCTCTACAGGATACCAGAGGTAGTTCCAACTACTGCCCCACCTAAACAGTGCTGCAAGGTAGTATCTCATACTACAAAATTCATCTTCTCCACAATCTGTTCAAAAGGGGAACAAAAGGATACTGTAACCACCACAGCTTCGATCAAAGAACCTTCTATACAACAGAAGCAGGTCGACAAGGTTTCAGCAAAGCACGAAGATTCCTTCTGCACATAGTCATCTAAAATAGCCAGACTGGTTTAAAAAATCCAAACCTTCCAGCCATGGGTTCGTGATAGATTTCCACAAACTAGGCAGTGCGACTTCTCCAGTAAGACAAGCAGCTCACCAAGATGCAGATTCAACAAATGCTTTTCCCTCTCCCCCGAAAATTCAACGTAATGGAGACCATTGCTTTCTAAGGATGGAGGATTGATCCAGGTGGATATCGGTGGCAACCCACCTTTTCCAAATGGCTCAAAACAGTTTTCTAGCCATTTTGGCAATTTACTATTTTTAGCAGGTTTTAACTTCCGGGGCCATTTTGAGGGTCCAAATGAAGGTTTTTCAATATCGAGGTTCTCAATGATAGCTAAAGGCATGATTGATCCCCCAAAACGAATCTCCTTGACAATACCTTTCCAACTAGCTATCACACGCCTAAAACGGAGATCGTATGCAAAAGTTACAACCTCGGGAAGTTGATGTACTCACTTACCCAAACGGGGCCCACATGACTTTTGGCACTTCGTCTCCTAGGGTTAGGTTTTTGGATGTGTAGTACTTTTGGAATTCCCTTCTATTGTAAAAGGGCCTTCAGAGCCTCATTGTAATCATCTTCTTGTGAATACAAGTAGCGGTCACATCTCTTCTCAGAGATAAGCTGCCACCATTCTAGCGAGTCTTTCACTCTGTATTTTTACAGTCTCTGTACATTTCTCTGATTAATAGAAATCATGTATCACTATATATATGTGTTTATGGTTGCACCTCTGATACATTTCTATTATATTATTGAATATCTGCAATATCTTTGTGCATTTCTTTATTATATCTCCGCTCTCATTTCATGCCGAAAATAATCCGGATCAGTGGTATCAGAGAAGGCTGCTCTTGATCCTTTTTCAATGCATGTCCCCAACGAGGTCTGAGTATAGCAAGTTGGGTCTCAAGCTTGTCTCTCTTGAGGACAATCTCTCTCGCACACCCAAGAAACCCTCAATGGCGGAAGAAAATAAAAACGATAGAGAAGACGATCCTATCAGTCTGTTGCTTGAGCAAGCTCTCACGCGACAGAGGGACGAAATGATGGAGAATTTTTCCCACATCCTTCAATGCCTACCGATAGCATCAGGCACATCTTCATCAAGCGACCACTTTGGAGGCACCTCGC
>ML781230.1:881731-901539 GCA_009831015.1 Picea engelmannii
CGTAGTGTCATTATTACTCTGGGGGGTCATCTCTACAGGATACCAGAGGTAGTTCCAACTACTGCCCCACCTAAACAGTGCTGCAAGGTAGTATCTCATACTACAAAATTCATCTTCTCCACAATCTGTTCAAAAGGGGAACAGAAGGATACTGTAGCCACCACAGCTTCGACCAAAGCACCTTCTATATAGCAGAAGCAGGTTGACAAGGTTGCAGCAAAGCACGAAGATTCCTTCTGCACACAGTCATCTAAAATAGCTAGATTGGTTAAAAAAGTCCAAACCTTCCAGCCATGGGTTCGTGACAGATTTCCACAAACTAAGCAGCGTGACTTCTCCAGCAAGACAAGCAGCTCACCAATATGCAGATTCAACAAATGCTTTTCCCTCTCCCCTGGAAACTCAATGCAATGGAGACCATTGCTTCCTAAGGAGGGAGGATTGATCCAGGTGGATATCGGTGGCCGCCCACCTTTTCCAAATGGCTCAAAACAATTTTCTAGCCATTTTGGCAATTTACTATTTTTAGCAGGTTTTAACTTTCAGGGCCATTTTGAGGGTCCAAATGAAGGTTTTTCAAGATAGAGGTTCTCAACGATATACGAAGGCATGATTGAGCCCCAAAATGAATCTCCTTGAAAATACCTTTCCAATGGGCTATCACACACCTAAAACGGAGATCGTATGCAAAAGTTACAACCCCGGGAAGTTGATGTACTCACTTACCCAAACGGGGCCCACATGACTTTTGGCGCTTCATCTCCTAGGGTTAGGTTTTTGGATGTCTAGGACTTTTGGAATTCCCTTCTATTTTAAAAGGTCCTTTAGAGCCTCATTGTAATCATCTTCTTGCGAATGGGAGTAGCGGTCACATCTCTTCTCAAAGATAAGCTGCCACCATTCTAGCGAGTCTTTCACTCTATATTTTTACAGTCTCTGTACATTTCTCTGATTAATAGAAATCGTGTATTACTGTATATCTGTGTTTATGGTTGCACCTCTGATACATTTTTGTTATATTATTGAATATCTGCAATATCTCTGTGCATTTATTTATTATATCTCCGCTCTCATTTCGTGCCGAAAATAATCCGGATCATCTAAGCAGCCTCTTCACGCCCATTTGGTTTCTGTCATCTAGATTTTTTTTTTATTTTTTTTTTCTTCAGTTGCAATAACTGTGAAGCTCTGTGATTGGCCCTATGTTTGGTGGTAATAGGTTTTTCTTCCTTCTCTGCCTTCTGCGTGAAGTTTCCACAATATTACCTCTGCTACAGTTAGAGTGCCATGATAGCTACACCCCGAGGCAAGTAATGGCGCAGTTTTTCTGCTGTAGCCACGGGTGAATTCGTCTGGGTAAATAAATCTATAAGTCATAGTAAATCAATGGTGGTTATTTTTGAAACCCACTAGCATCCCTGGTAAATTAATTCGTAACTTCACGCACATGGGAGAGGTGTACCTGCAACCAAGTTTTCCTGTGAGTTAATGCGGAGAATTTCTGGGAGGTTGTGTTTTTCTTTGGCTATATTTTTTTTGTTTTAGGAAAACCTTAGAAGGAGAACCTGTGATAGCCATCGCAATCTCTGGCAGTTGCGTGGGGCACCATGACATGCGGAATTCAACTCTGGCGTGCGAATGCAGTTCCTGGTTGTCCTTTTAAAATGGATTCGGTAGATTTGTGCTGGTTTTCGAACACTCCTTACCTTGTTAAATTGAGATTTTCCTTTCTGTGAGTTTAAGGCCAATTCGGCTAGTTGGGGTCGTTCTACTGTTGGGGCAGTTCCTAGGTTACCCTTGCTTGCATGTCTTCCCTTTTTATTTGCCTGCTGTGTTGGGAGGGGCATTTTCGATTACCATTGGCATTTTCCATGTATGACTGTGGGTGTTTAAATCTAATGCAGATGTTTTCTTTGACTGTGGGCGTTCTCATTTTCGCTTTGCCTGGAGGTTGCCGATGCAGCACCTCTACGTTTATTCTTTGCTGATTTCTTTTCAGTGTTATTCGGCGATGGGCGTGCCAATCCAAACCTTCGTTGCGGTGCATCCGGCGCCCTGGTCATTGCATTTATGTCTTCACCGCGGGCGTCCACGGTAAACCTCACATTTTATTTCCTACCGCAAAATACTGCTGGTGCGATATTTTAGAACACCATTCATTTAATACGCCTACACAGGACTGACTTCACCTTTGGGTTGTTGGCATGTGTAAATCTAATATATACCTTTTTACATCGTTCTACATTTCTTCTCGAAGAAGGTTTATGAGGCTAATAATTCTGGTTGTTGCATGGTTTCGACATATTTCTTCTAACTTTTTCTATGGATGCAATTACAATGGAAACGTTGCATACAAAATTCCTCTCTTAGTCCGAGAAAGTGCATTGCAATGATACTCATTTTTCTGTTTCGAAATTTATTCAAAAAAAATTTCTGACCTTTTTCAATCCACTTTGATTTTTAAACCTGAAAAAGTTCCTTTGGATAAAGTTATATCAACTCTAATGGGACATTGAGTATTTGATATTGTTAATCTGATTTAGTTAGAGACAGTGTTTAAAACCAAAATGATAACCATCATTAGTAAGTGAAAGCTAAGTTGTAAGTTAAAAGAAAATAAATATGTCTTGATGTATTCCTCTCCTTCATGTCTCTCACTCCAATTTCGAATGGAAGAAGTAAGTCTTGATAATAATCATTTTTACTCAGAACGGTATTACTGTATTAATGTGGATTCCAATATTTAATTATGATGGCTGGATAGTAATGCTTAGTTATAAAAATAGATGTAAGGGCTATAGAATCAGGAGAGAAATTACTTTCATAATTCAAAGGCACGAAGATGGTCTACTCCTCGTTCAACCAAACATCAACAATCTTGGTTTGCATGTCCGTGAGTGACTGGTATATGTTTATGCATGTATTTGAGTGTTTTCATGTATCCTGGTGATGAGTATAGGAATCCGATAAACAAAAATCGGGATTACTCCTCTAGAAAAATGGGAAATCTCCCGGTTTAGCTAGCCTCCTTTTTATTTATAAAACTTTAAAATTGATGAGTTTACTTATCTTATTCTAGTAGTAAAATGCAATGTTCTTATTAGATAACATAGAATGAATTTTACATGTTATTTATATGCTTGTTATATGATTTAAAATTATTGTTGTCTCATGGTACTAATATGGAAATTTGATTGTAAATGATAACATAAAGGATATAGTAATGTGTGACTGTATGGCCATTGTAATACATTGTCATGCTACGGTAACGATTTTTTTTATTATTAATTCATTGGCAAGGTTAGGGTAATATAAATGTAACATCGATTATTGATGGTAAGGTTATGGTAACATCATTGCATTAATAGCAGGCAAGGAGTAATGTGATTGGTGATGGATGTTTTAGTTGTAAGGTTGTGTGACATAAGATGTGAGGTTATTAAGATAATGTTGTTGTAACTTTATGGTATATGTAAGTTTCAAGATGTATTGAGATGAGTAATTTAATTGCGGAGTTACTTCATGATGGCATGTTTGTAATTTGTAGTGTTATTGATAAACATATTTGGTGAAATGTTCTTGAATTGTTGAGCTTGTTCGTCTTGCATTGGGTGGTCTATTTGTGTCGGGCGGGATGTAGACACCTCCATGTTCCTCAGAACAATCGCCAGCCCTGAGACCTTAAATGATTAAAATCGATGGGAACCTGGGCTTGAGCGTTGTTTATTTGTCTTGGAGGTCCTAACTATTGCAGGGTAGGACAGGTGGATAGTCAGTCTTACTTATTGTCGTTGATCGTCATTAAACGCATGTTGTTACTGTGATACGTCGTATGTCGTCTTGCGATGTTCATCTTGCTTGCATATTGTTCATCTTTGGGTTACTAGTTTCTGCCTGAGCAGTCGACCAGGAGCCTATCTGACCTTCTCTCTATCCGCAACAGAGGACTAAGATTAAACGCCCTGCTTTCCTGTGTAGAAATAGTAAAATCTACTATTATGGATTCTTCCTTATGTCTATGTCGTTTAATGCTTGCAGTTACTTGTCGTGCTCCTTATGTCTTCTTATTGTGTTCACCGTGGTTGCATCTTGTTAGTCGTTGGGTGGTGATGTAGAGTCAAGTGTGTCTGTTTCCTCTTTACACACACGTACACACCTTAAAAAAATAAAAATAAAAAAAAATTGCACCTGTTATCAGAGTTGTTGTCGTAACAAGGAGGTTGTTACATATGGTATCAGAGCCGGTTCGACCCGCGACTTGGGATTCGCTACGAATTTCATTGATAGGATTTGATCTGATTATACTATTGTTGATCGAGTTGATTGTGTGCGTGAAGGTAATCATGGTTCGAGGACGCCGCAGAGGCAAACGAAGGGGTGCTAGGGGAGGAGGTGTGACGCCTCCAGTAGCATCCACGCCTGAGGGGTCTAACCCCTAGGGAGGTGAGCAGGTTCTTGGACAGGAGAAGATAGCGGTTGGCGATGTTATTGGGATGATGAGATCCTTTTAGTGCATGTCCGAGGCTCTGATCAGCCGATTGGACAAAGACGAGGCCAGAGCGCCGACACCCGCTGAGGTTCCGTCGCGTGCACCGACCGTTACAGGTAGCATTCACCGTGAACTCGAGAAGGTAAAATTTCCTGAGTTCTTTGGTTCCCCAGATGGCACAGCCACCGAGGCATGGTTGGAGAATATGGCGATGTGCTTCGCACTTCGCGATTATACCTCCAACATGAAGGTACACATGGCAGTATTTCAACTGAAGGGGAGAGCTCTTCTATGGTGGAAGATGCTCCTGCCATAGCTGAACATGGCCGTGGAAGACGTGTCATGGGAATTGTTCAAGGAACGGTTCTGAGAGAGGTACCTTTCAGAGGAATTCATCGAGCGTCAGCTGAATGAATTCAACGCATTACGACAGGGAGGTCATACGATGCCCGATTACGAGGCACATTTTATGGAGCTTCTCCAGTATGCTCTGCACCTTAACACTAAGAAGCGCAAGGACAACTGGTTCGTGTTTGGCCTTAACGATAGCTTGCGTGCAAAGGTTAGGATCTCAATGCCTCAAACCTTGCATGACGTTGTCCAAAAGGCCCTCATTGCAGAGGAGGAGCTTATCAGTGGAGGTCAAACCAGGACCCCAACGAGACCCACAGGGTAGGGTTCATCTGGTACACTGCAGCACGAGACACCAGCGAGACATACGCCGGGATATCGTGGCTTCTAGAGGGGATCCACTTTCATTACACCTCAGCAACCGCCACCTCAGTAGCAGACACCTTATCGGGGACCACAACACCAGCAGCAGTGTCGCCCGTCGCAGCAGCAGTTTAGGCCTGTTCAGTAGAACAGACCTGGATTCCAGGCCGGTGGGCCATCATCTTCTACTTCGGGTACCAGGACTACTGGGCCAAAGAAGGGTTGTTGGACGTGTGGGGAGGCACACTACCAGCGTGACTATCCTATGGAGAGGACCAGAGCATCCGGATCAGTCGGACCCACTACAGTGGGAGATATGGGCAAGGCCCATCGGATTCATGCAATGGTGAATAACCGCCAGGAAGAGCACCAGTCAACTGTGCTTGAGACGATAGGTAATGTTGCTGACCAAACCCTTAGTATTTTGATAAACCCAGGTGCTACTGAGAGTTTCATTTATGGTGCAGTGCTAAAAAATATTAAGGTAAAGGCAGTCGAATAGGACGAGTTTATCTTCATAGAGATGGCCTCGGTAGCCAAACAGAAGGTTGGAGGAAAGGTTACGGGCTATGCCCTTAACCTGGGAGAGTTTGTCATGAGGGTCAACTTGTACGTCACGATCTTAGGATCTTATGACGTCATGATTGGTATGGATTGGTTGGAATCACATGAGGTTATACTCAACTGTAAGACGAAACGATTGATCTTGGTTGATGACGAAGGACAGAGACGTGTGATTGTAGGATGGAACCAGGGAGTTTCCCTAAGGTTCATCTCTTCCTTACAGTTACGAAAGAGTATGCGCAAGGGGTGCAAGATTTATGCAATCCTCGTGCTAAATGAAAAGGGAGTAGCGGAAGGTCTAGAACACCTTCCGGTGGTGAAGGAGTTTGCGGACGTGTTTCCAGAGGAGTTACTTGGGATGCCACTGGAAAGGGAATTGGAGTTTACCATAGACCTAAAACCAGGGACCGAACCGATAGCAAGAGCACCTTATCGGATGTCAACCCCGGAGTTGCAAGAGCTGAAAATGCAACTGAAGGAGTTGTTGGATGTAGGATTGATACGCCCTAGTGTGTCACTGTGGGGTGCACCAGTTATTTTCATACGAAAGAAGGACAGATCATGGAGGCTTTGCATTGACTACCGTTAACTGAACAAGGCTATGATCAAGAATCAGTATCCCTTACCTAGAATTGATGATCTGTTCGATCAAATAAAAAGTGCGATGGTGTTCTCCAAGATCGATTTGCGATCAGGGTATCACTAGTTACGGATCAAGGGGGATGCCGTCCCTAAGACCGCCTTTAAGACGAGATTTGGACATTACAAGTTTATTGTTTTACCATTTGGACAGATAAATGCCCCAGGGGTATTCATGAGTTTGATAAATGGGGTGTTCCGTGAGTACTTGGACAAGTTCGTCCAAGTATTCATTGACGATATCTTGATCTACTCTCGAATGAAGGAGGAGCATGACAAGCACTTGTGCTTGGTACTACAGTGTCTACGAGAACACAAATTGTATGGGAAGTTGTCCAAATGCTCTTTTCATCAATCGAGGATTCACTACTTTGGGCATGTCATCTCCGACAAAGGTATCGCCATGGATCGAGCCAAGGTTGAGGCTATTATGGAATGGCCTGCGCTGACGAACGTCACAGAAGTGTGTAGTTTTATGGGTTTAGCAGGATACTATCGACGGTTTGTCGAGGGATTTTCAAAGATAGAAAATCCGATCATGAAATTGCAGAAGAAAAACAAGAAGTTTGATTGGACTGAGAAATGAGCAAAAGCATTTTAGAGGCTTAAGGAGTTGTTGATGATAGCATCGATACTAAAGGTCCCTGACATGGACGCGGACTTCTTGGTATGCAATGACGCATCCAAGGAAGGTTTAGGCGGAGTCTTGATGTAAGACAGATGAGTGATTGCTTACATTTCGAGGAAGCTAAGAAGGCATGAGGAGAACTACGCGATGCATGATTTGGAGTTATTAGCCATCGTATATGCCTTGAATGTTTGGAGACACTACCTTGTTGGACAAAAATTTGAATTAAAGACTGATCATTGTGGACTACAACACATTTTTACACAAAGCTACTTGAACGCACGACAATGGCGTTGGTTGGAATTTCTTAGCGAGTATGACTTCGAGATTACTTACATAAAGGGAACAGTGAACCAAGTGGCAAATGCCTTGAGTCAGAGGCCACGCATATTTTTGGTGTTACCTCTTCAGACAAATCTACGTGAGAAGATTCTCACTTTACAGCGTGATGATGACTGGTACAAAGAAGTCGAGGATTTTATCGGACAAAACACAATGATGGTACCATGATATGAGGGATATTCATTTGATAGTGATGGTTTATTGAGGTTTAGAGGTCGGATTTATGTATCGCCAAATGACAAGTTGAGGATGCTGATCCTGAGCGAGGCTCATAGAGCAGTTTACATGGCTCACCCGGGAGTCACGAAGATGAGGGCAAACCTTAAACCCTTGTTCTTCTGGAAGGGAATGAAGGCTGACATAGTAAACTATGTGGCCACATGTCTAGAGTGTTAGCAGGTAAAGGCTGAACATAGACACCCGATAGGATTACTTCAACCACATGCCATTCCAGAATCGAAATGGGAAGTTATTTCGATGGATTTTATTGTTGGATTGCCCATGACGACAAAGAGACACGACTCAATTTTTGTAGTAGTAGACACTCTGACGAAGAGTTCTCACTTTATTCTTGTGTGTACGACGTATCAGGCACCTGACATAGCGATAATTTTCATCAGTGAGATTGTGAGGCTGCATGCCGTGCCTAAGAAGATTATATCTGATCGAGGATCGACGTTTACTGGATGATTTTGGATGAGTTTCCAAGAGGCCTTGGGAACCCAACTTAATTTTAGTACTGCGTATCACCCAGATACTGAAGGGTAGACTGAACGCATGAACCAAACCTTGGAAAACATGTTGCGCATGTACGTGATGGACCAACAAAAGCGTTGGGAGGAATTCTTGCCTCTAGTAGAGTTCGCTTACAACAACAGTTACCAGAGCACTATTAAGATGGCACCTTTTGAGTTTCTTTATGGGCGACTATGTCAGACGCCCTTGAGTTAGGATCGGCTTGAGGATAGGGTCCTGGTGGGACCGGAAGTGATCCAAGAAATGGAAGAGAAAATGAAAACCATAATACAAAGTATTAAGGAAGCGCAGGATCGATAGAAGAGTCATGCCGATGCGCACCGAGTCGACATTAGTTACGAGGTCGGTGATCGAGTCTTCTTGCGGTTTAAACTGCATAAGAGTTCGATCAAGTTTGGAAAGGGAGCTAAACTCTCTCCTAGGTTCGTGGGACCTTTCGAGATTGTGGAGAGAAAGGGGCCCATGGCCTATCGACTAGCATTGCCTGATTCTTTGAGGCATATGCACGATGTTTTTCATGTATCTGTTTTGAGACATTATATTAGTGATCCTACACATGTGATTGACATGAGTTCCTTGTAGGTATTGGATGAGGGAGAACTCACGGTTGAGCCGGTCCGCATCTTAGATCATCGCGTCTGACAGTTACGACATTGAATGGTAGATCAGGTCAAGGACTAGTGGGACAGTTATAGTCCGCACTCGGCGACCTGGGAGGACGCATATGATATGCGCCAACAGTTTCCATTTTTGTTTGATAGATAGACTTATGATACCATGATACTTTTATTTCGACATTTATACTGAGAAACTTCAGGACGAAGTTTAGACCAAGAGGGGGTGTATGTAACATCCAGCTCTGGCGCACTGTGAAAACTTATTATCTGAGGACACTTGCTCGCAAGTGATTTGGACTTTTCTGATGTTAAAACATTTATACTTGATTATGATGTGTTATGATAGATGACATGATGTTTTACTATTTGATGTAGATAGGTGCTATTTGACTCAGTTGTATTGAGTGTGTAGGGTTTTGGACCTTGGGGATGCAGAGGCATCGGTGGAACCCCTTGGACTCCGGATTGAGTCAGGGAGTGTGCTATTTGGGTTGATTTATTTACTGTGATATTTCATTTATTTGATGATTTGATGTTGACATGTTATGACACGATTTTCGATGATGCAGGCTGACGATAGCTTGCTGACTAGACTCGCATATGGAGTAAAGGGGCCACACATGATTTCCAGATAGGTTGAGGGAGAGGGGTGGACAACAACCCTTCCACCGCCTACTAGCACTCCCGCCATGGCTCGAACTATAGGTTAACAATTACCTAGTTCGAGAGGATCCACGATGCCGTGAGGGAAGATTGCGACAGTCGCTCACAATGATTCTAAGGGGCATGCAATAAGGCGGGGGCCTTATTCCTTAGAGCCCTTAGTCTCCCACAAGTTCACCTAGCGGAGTGTTGACTCCAGGGGTTATATATGTCTACAAATCAGTCCAGTTGGTGAGTGACACCGTTGGAGCACGTGGTGCATCCTGAAGGGAACGTCACACAAAAGAAACACTGGAAGCAAGTGGCAGCCTTGGAGCACGTGGTGCATCCTGAAGGGCATGGCGCGCAAAGGAAACGAACAAGGTGAGTGGCACCCTTGGAGCACGTGGTGCATCATTAAGGGCACGTCGCATTGATGTGGATGAAGGAAACAAACCTAAATATCCCTAAGACAATAATGCCTTAAGAAATCCTTAAACAACTCCCCTAACCCAATGTCGCCCAGTTCAGAATCTAAGTACTGAATCTCAAACTTTTAGGGTAAAATTTTAGTCTAACCTTAAGAACAGACCTTGGAATAAAGATAACAATTTAAACAAGAACCCACCTAAGCAATAGTTAGGTCTTCATAAAATTCTTGGGGTAAATAAAGAGAGTAAGGATTTAATTAAACTAAGGGATTTAAAAAATTTGCAAAGAGGAAATTAATTCCTAACTTGTGAAAGAACAAAAGATATTAAATAAATAATAATTGAAAATATTAATTAGCGCATTTACCTTTTTGGTTTTTAAAAAAAAGGGGAGGGATTAATAAAACAGGGAAACTAAGTAATAAGGAAACATAGACAATTCATAAGTAATAAAATTATTTAACGTGCGGGGGATTAAAAAGCTATGAATTTAAAAAAATAAAATGAAAAGATTAATTAGCACATTTACCTTTTTGGTTAAAAAAAAAAAAAAAAAAGGGAATAATAAAAATAGGGAAATGAGCCTTTTAATAAATTTAAAGAAAATAATTTTGGGAGAAACGTGGGGGATGAGTGACACTTGTAAGACAGAGAATTTTTGGAGGGTTTTCAAAAAAGAACTTAAATTAAAAGTGATTAGGGCAACGGGGGGATCAAAACTCTATAAAAGAAAGGGGGCTGAGGGAAAAAGGGATGGGTTGTTAGGTATCGTTATGCTGCCGAATTTGGACTGGACTGATTGCTTGTGAGGAGTTGGGATTTTCTCAGCTGGGATTAGAGTGGTAGCTCAGCCTTGGAGGCGAGCTGGGAAGTTAGGTATACTATCTGGACTGTGTGTGGCACCTTTGTGGCTCGGGGGGCTATGGGGGAAGCAGAGTACCCCTAGCGATTGGCTGGGAGGTACCGGTGTAGTCTCTACAGTCGGCGAGCAAGAGCGGCGTGGAGCAGGAGCAGCACAGAGCACATGAGTCATTTGCGGTAAGTGATAAGGCAACGATATGTTTTTCAGTTGTAGAGTAGCATGCATTAAACTTATGCTTAGATTTAAATTTGATTCTAAAGGACATGATGAACATTAGAAAAAGGGTTTTTCTCAGTGTTGTATGATGCTTGAGGGATAACCATGGCCTACATACTTGTTTCGATTCTGATTAGCATTTTTGTGCCCCTTTGTTTCCTGTCATTTAGATTTAATTTTTTTTTATATAGCGAAGGCATTATGAGCAGCCTCCTCACGCCCATTTGGTTTCTGTCATTTAGATTTAATTTTTTTTTTATAGCGAAGGAATTCTGAGCAGCCTCTTCATGCCCATTTGGTTTTTGTCATTTAGATTTAAATTTTTCTTTATAGCGAAGGCATTTTGAGCAGCCCTCTTCACGCCCATTTGGTTTCTGTCATTTAGATTTAATTTTTTCTTTATAGCGAAGGCATTCTGAGCAACCCTCTTCACGTCCATTTGGTTTCTATCATTTAGATTTAATTTTTTTTTATAGCGAAGGCATTCTGAGCAGCCTCTTCACGCCCATTTGGTTTCTGTCATCTAGATTTAATTTTTGTTTTTTTTCCTTTCTTCAGCTGCAATAATTGTGAAGCTCTGTGATTGGCCCTGTGTTTGGTGGTAATAGGTTTTTCTCCCTTCTCTGCCTTCTGCATGAAGTTTCCACAAGATTACCTCTGCTACAGTTAGAGTGCCACGATAGCTACACCTCGAGGCAAGTAATGGCGCAGTTTTTCTGCTGTAGCCACAGGTGAATTCATCTGGGTAAATAAATCTGTAAGTTGTAGTAAATAAATGGTGGTTATTTTTGAAACCCGTCAGCATCCCTGGTAACTTAATCTGTGGCTACGCGCACAACGGAGAGGTGTACCTACAACCAAGTTTTCCTCTGAGTTAATGTAGAGAATTTCTGGGAGGTTGTGTTTTTCTTTGGCTATATTTTTTTTTATTTTAGGAAAACCTTAGAAGGAGAACCCGTGATAGCCATGGCAATATCTTGAAGTTGCGTGGGGCACCATGACGTGCGGAATTCAGCTCTGGCGTGTGAATGCAGTCCCTGGTTGTCCTTTTAAAATGGATTCGGCAGATTTGTGCTGGTTTTCGAACACTCCTTGCCAATTCGGTTGGCTGGGGTCGTTCTGTTGTCGGGGTAGTTCCCAGGTTACCCTTGCTTGCATGTCTTCCCTTTTTATTTGCCTGTTGTGTTGAGAGGGGTGTTTTCAATTACCATTTGTGTTTTCCATGTATGACTGTGGGCGTTTAAATCTAATGCTGACGTTTTCTGTGACTGTGGGCATTTGATAACGTGGGTGTTCTCGTTTTCCCTTTGCCTGGAGGTTGCCGATGCAACACCTCTGCATTTATTCTTTGTTGATTTCTTGTCAGTGTTATTCGGCGATGGGTGTGCCAATCCAAACCTTCATTGCGGTGCACCCTGCGCCCTAGTCATTGCATTTATGTCTTCACCTCGGGCGTCCATGGTAAACCTCAGATTTTATTTCCTACCGCAAAATACTACTGGTGCGATATTTTAGAACACCATTCAATTAATATGCCTACACAGGACTGACTTCACCTTTGGGTTGTTGGCATGTGTCAATCTAATATATACCTTTTTACATCATTCTGCATTGCTTCTCGAAGAAGGGTTATGAGGCTAATAATTCTGGTTGTTGCACAGTTTCGACATATTTCTTCTAACTTTTTCTATGGATGCAATTACAATGGAAACATTGCATACAAAATTCCTCTCTTAGTCCGAGAAAGTGAATTGCAATAATACTCATTTTTCTATTTCGAAATTTATTCAAAAAAAAATTCTGACCTTTTTCAATCTGCTTTGATTTTTAAACCTGAAAAAGTTCCTTTGGATAAAGTTATATAAACTCTAATGGGGCATTGAGTATTTGATATTGTCAATTTGATTTAGTTAGAGACAATGTTTAAAAACAAAATGATAACCATCATTAGTAAGCGCAAGCTAAGTTGTAAGTTAAAAGAAAATAAATATGTCTTGATGTATTCCTCTCCTTCATGTCTCTCACTCCAATTTCGAATGGAAGAAGTAAGGCTTGATAATAATCATTTTTACTCAGAACGGTATTATTGTATTAATGTGGATTCCAATATTTAATTATGATGGCTGGATAGTAATGCTTAGTTATAAAAATAGATGTAAGGGCTATAGAATCAGGAGAGAAATTACTTTCATAATTCAAAGGCACGAAGATGGTCTACTCCTTGTTCAGCCAAACATCAACAGTCTTGGTTTGCATGTCCGTGAGTTACTGGTAGGTGTTTATGCATGTATTTGAGTGTTTTCATGTATCCCGGTGATGAGTATAGGAATCCGATAAACATAAATTGGGATTGCTCCTCTAGAAAAATTGGAAATCTCCGGGTTTAGCTAGCCTCCTTTTTATTTATAAAACTTTAAAATTGATGAGTTTACTTATCTTATTCTAGTAGTAAAATGCAATGTTCTTATTAGATAACATAGAATGAATTTTAAATGTTATTTATATGCTTGTTATATGATTTAAAATTATTGTTGTCTCGTGGTACTAATATGGAAATTTGATTGTAAATGATAACATAAAAGATATAGTAATGTGTGACTGTATGGCCACTGTAATACATTGTCATGCTACGGTAACAATTTCTTTTATTATTAATTCATTGGCAAGGTAAGGGTAATATAAATGTAACGTGGATTATTGATGGTAAGGTTATGGTAATGTCATTGCATTGATAGCAGGCAAGGAGTAATGTGATTGGTGATGGATGTTTTAGTTGTAAGGTTGTGTGACATAAGATGTGAGGTTATTAAGATAATGTTGTTGTAACTTTATGGTATATGTAAGTTTCAAGATGTATTGAGATGAGTAATTTAATTGCAGAGTTACTTCATGGTGGCATGTTTGTAACTTCTAGTGTTATTGATAAACATATTTGGTGAAATGTTCTTGAATTATTGAGCTTGGTTGTCTTGCATTACGTGGTCTGCTTGTGTCGGGCGGGATGTAGACACCTCCATGTTCCTCAGATCAGTCGCCAGCCCTGAGACCTTAAATGGTTAAAATCGATGGGAACCTGGGCTTGAGCATTGTTTATGTGTCTTGGAGTTCCTAACCATTGCAGGGTAGGACGGGCGCGTAGTCAGTGTTACTTATTGTCGTTGATCGTCATTAAACACATGTTGTTACTGTGATACGTCGTATGTCATCTTGCGGTGTTCGTCTTTCTTGCATATTGTTTGTCGTCGGGTTACTAGTTTCTGCCTGAGCAGTCGGCCAGGAGCCTATATGACCTTCTCTCTCTCCGGAGGAGAGGACTAAGATTAAACGCCTTTCTTTCCTTTGCAAAAATAGTAAAATCTATTGTTATGGATTCTTCCTTATGTCTATGTCGTTTAATGCTTGCAGTTACTTGTCGTGTGCCTTATGTATTCTTATTGTTTTCACCGTGGTTGCATCTTGTTATTCGTCGGGTGGCGACGTAGAGTCAATTGTGTCTGTTTCCTCTTTACACGCACGCACACACCTTAAAAAAAAATAAAAATTGCACCTGTTATCAGAGTTGTTGTCGTAACAAGGAGGTTGTTACAATGATCTCCAAACATCCGAATAGTTGTAATAAAGGATAATTTTTCTTATATGTCTTCATATTTTAAACCTTTTTCTAAATTGTTTTCCAAAAAAAAAAATACTTGTATAAATTCTAATTCAGAAACATTAATCTTTGAAGTGACTTACAATCAATGAGTACCTTACTCCTTCTATCACTCATATGACCAAAACGTTGATGCCATAAATGAACAGATTCACATACACCTTCAGATGCTACCACTGCTTGACTTATTTAAGTTCTTCCTTCAAGTTGTTAAAGGTTCTTGATCATGTTTTCCTTCATGACTACTAAGATTCCTTTATACACCTTCAATACTCCACCTTTTGTTGTACACCTATAACCCATGGAATATAGAACTCCCAAATATATTATGTTATTTTTAAGTTAGGGTACATGCCTCACATCTATTAATGTTCTTACAGTACCATCATGAATTTTAATACGTATTCTACCAATCCCAACAACTTTACAAGAAAAATGATTTCCGTTAAAAACAACACCATTATCAATAGATTTGTAAGTTGAGAATCAATTGCTATAAAGACACATTTGGATGGATGCACCAAAATCTAATAACCAATGCTGATGTTGATGTGAAACATAGCAAGTAGATAATACTTCATCAACAATACCTAAACCTGAACTTGTTTAAGATAAATTATCTTCCTTTGATTCCTCTATGGAGTCCTCTTTGGATGCTTTCTGTCATTTCTGACAATCCTTCTTGTGATGCCCAAATTTGCCACAGAACCAACATTTTTTCTTACCCTTATTTCATTTTGACTTAGATCTTGATGTACTGTGATCTTTCCCTCTTATCTAGATCGACCTATGACCATCATTTATTCTACTATTGAAGTTTATTTAATTGGTCTTCCCCTCATTTCCCCATACTATAGAGCTCCCACAAACAAGCATATCCTCAATCTATAACACCAAAATATCGAATATGTAACTTCCTAACCATTTAAAGTAAACACAATGGTCATATTCACTTCTTGTAAAATTTTGGCTAACCATGAAGTAATCAAACTTCTTGTACCATTATGTGGGAGACTGCCTTGGACGATACAATGAATTCTTGAGTTTGCAAACAAACTTCTTATTGCGATCCTCAACAAACCCTTCTAGTTGTTCCATATATATATATATATATATATATATATATATATATATATATATATATATATATATATATATATATATACTCATCCAAATATCTATGTAGAAATGATGTTTTAACATCTAGAGATACTCTAACGCAAGATAAAGTAAAGAAACTAGTGCTAACAAAACAGGAATTGAAACAAGATTCACAACTGGTGAAAATATTTCATGAAAATCAACACCTTCATTTTGAGAATAACCTTTTTCTACCATCATTGCTTTATACCTTTCAACTTCATCATCATCACCCTTTATCAGTTTCTATATCCACTTGCAACTGACAACCTTCATGTCTTATGGAAGTTCTACCAAGTCCCATGTTGTATTCCTCCCTAAGACATCCATTTATTCTCTCATAACTTCTTTATGTTTAACACTTTCAGATCCCTTCATTATTTCCCCATAACAACTAAGTTATCCATGATTAGAAACCAAAGTCACAAATGAAACATAATGATTATAAGTTATAGGAGGATTCCTGACCCGTGTAGATCTCCCTAGAGATGGTTGAGGCATATCCACAGTTTCCTGGATTTTTTTTGCATCTTCATCATATTCTTCTAGAAATTCTTCATGGTCCTCCTTTTCTGAAGATGGTTGAGTCTCCAACTGAAATTGTTGAAATTGTGGTACTTGTTCGTGTCTCACTTCAACACATACCATATCTGATTTTATGAATGAGTATTCATCAAAGACTACATCTATGTTAATGATTAGTTTGTGGGATGTAGGATCGCACAGTATGTACCCCTTAACTCCATCACCATAACCAATAATGATATATTTCTTTAATCTAGGATCTAACTTAGAACATTGATCTTTAGAAATAAGAGTATAAGAGTCACAAACAAATCTTATTATATTTGAATAATCACATACAAGACCTGTCCATACCTCTTCTAGAATCTTAAAGTTTATTGTAGTTGATGGTGACTGATTTATCAGATAGAATTATGTAAGAACTTCTTCTTCCCACAATTCCTGCTGCAACTTGCCATTATTGAGCATGCTCCCTTCTCTCTCTAGAAGAGTCATATTCATGCCTTGATGAGAATGAGGAAAATTTGTTGAGAAACCTTCACTGCATACCTCAGATATGTTTTCTGAAACAGATGTAGAAGGCACTTCTTTCAATGCTTCTTTCCCCTTGTTGTTCTTTGAAGCTTTCACTTGAACCGTGCTCTTTCGTTCCAAGTAGTCTTCATACAACACCTTCACCATCTCGGCCATGGAAAACACCGAATCTCTGAACTTCTTCTCGTCTTGAGAAAGCCCTCTTGTAGATGCCATTTTCCTCCTTGAGATGTTCTCTTCCCTGGATAACATGCAAACTCAATTCCAAATGTCAACTAGCTCTGATACCACTTGATCCGTCAGGATTTTTCGAATGACTATGGTTGAGTTTAACTTAGCATGCATTAATTGACCATTAGGAAACTTAATGAAAGAACGAGGAAAAGCAGATGAATTATACATCCATTAACATATTTTCATGTCTGAAAAACAATGAAAATCAGCAAACCATAATGCACAAGTTTGATAACGGAGTTCGACAACTTTGCCTACATCTCCGGGCCTTTTCTCTGTGAGGGAGGCTTCTTGATTTCTTTTCAAAAGCTTATTAGTACATCTTTACAATGCTGATTGGCTTCTAGAATGTTCTGGTCTTGTTTGCCATGATCTCTAGAATCTTGCACAACTTACGACACCTGAAACGGATATACCGAACTCTCAGAAATCGTCCGACAACATCTCTACCTCAACAGCTCCTCTGCCTCAATCTGGCTTAGACCTGGCTTTGCCTCAGCATCTCTGCTCTCCAAAACCGTCCAAAAGCTCTCCAAAGCTTACCCAATGGCCTCAACATGGCCTTGGTTAAATAGTTGGGAAAGTTGGTTGCAATCTCCAACTTCCTCCCAAAAATTAGGCTCTAAAAAGGCCCAATAACCCCCAATTACATTAAAAATGGGTTAAATTACATTAATTAATCAAAAAGTGGTTCAAAAACCCACTTTAAACCATAAATTAGTTTTAAAACGGCCTAAGCCCCCAAAGGTTGGGTGCGCGCCCCCTTGGACGGTCATATTAGCACCATATGGCCGAGCGCTAGCCTTGGGCTAAGCGCTGGCCCCTTCTATACTCGGCTCTGGTCGCATTGGTGTACACATAGGACCCACGGGCTAACATATAACAATAACCCCGCGCGCACACATAACCGTTGGTTCAATAATGGAACCGCGCCCGCCGTTGTGGTCACATGACATTGCAAAGGTTTTAACCCCGCGCCACATTATATGTAACGGTTACAAAATAAACTCGCCAACTACTATGGTAACCACTGTTCCATGTTACATGCCACGGTCACATGTCGACGCAATGGAGCCACGGGTCGGGGCCAAGCCCCAGCCCGACCCCATGCCAATTAATACAACATCCGACTTTAATTACCAATAAACTCGTAATACATTACAAGTAATATCCAGTGGTCTAACGATTAGCGGTTCGATACGAAGGCGTTTGTCGGTGCAGGAGGTCCGGGGTTCGAATCCCCCGGGCCCCAAATAAATTTTTGACACAGCCAATATTGACAAAACCCGGGGTGCCACGCGGCAACCCGTGATTGGGGCACGTGGCACTTTAAAAACCAATTAACACATGCCACGTGTCAATCGCCCATTGGTCCATGCCACCTGCCGCGTCAACTTCTGTACGTCTAGTCAACACTGCCACGTCAGTGCCACGTCACTTTCGTACGATCCATTCATCATGCCACGCAAGCCTGCCACGTCAGCTGCTGACGTCACCCTACCACGTGTCACCCTTTCAGTGGTGACACATGTCACTTCGGGATTGGTCCAACTGCACGTCGAAAATGCCAAATCAGCCTGACACGTTTCACGCTCTGGAGCCGCCACATATCCTGTACGGACCTGCCACGTCTCGTCCGCTGATGCTGCCACGTGTCCTGTACGGAAGCCGCCACATGTCCTCTCCTATGCTGCCATGTGTCATCCTCCAAATCTGCCACATGTCACATCCTGGTTATGCCACGTCAGCTGTATGGACATGCCATGGAAGCTGTACGGAATGAGACGTGTCACTGTACGGACAGATACAGTCAGCGTCCCAAAATTTTCCCTGTTTGGCTCGGCGGACAGAATGTGATATCTTCTTCATACGGACTCCGTTTGACATAAAATTTATACCACTGGAATCAGGAAGACAAGACTGACGCAATGGTGTTGGTTTCATCGGATTCCGAGCACTTTCATTTTTGATCATTTTTCATGCCCTGACAGTCTTTTGAATCCGATTTCGGATCACGCCTCCCAACAATAAGACCTTTTGGTCCCCAAAAGGTTACAGACCACTCGACAAGCTCGGGATAGGCCACCCGACTTGCTCTGTGTCTCTGAAAGATGGTTACATCAAGGGAAGGGAACACAATGAAGATGAGACATCCACTTCTGGCAGAACCAAGTGACTGCTTTCTTTCCTTCACGGTGTTCTTCTTGCTTCGCTGGTAATCCTTCCTCCTTCGTGGGTGTGTGCAAAATCCTTTTTCCCTTCTTCGGACGAAGCTCTGGATTAAGCTTCCAACAACTAGCCTCTTGATGTCCACTCTTGTTGCAAAACGTACAACGAGTTTTCGGCATCCAGACCTGCTTAACCTTCTCCTTCTTCCGTTGTGGACTTGAGCCTTTACGTTGTGTTTCCTTCTTGGATGACATAGGTTTCCTGTACAAATTTTGTCTTTTCCAACACTTGGCAACACAATGCTTAGGTGAATGACAATAAGCACATGGATAAAGTTTCCACAAGTTCCGGTTCACTTGATTATGCTTGTTATAATCAAAAGGAGAATTATTAAAAACATGACCATTATACCTTCCACGCTGATCTTCACCTTTCTTTGGAGACGACTTGCATTCACTACTGCAATCCTGAAGTGATGCACCATTTCCCTTCGTGAAGTGTTCTTGCAATTTCTTAAGTTGGCCATTTGAAGCATCACTTGCTTCCGAAGATTTGGAACCCATCTTGGAAGACTCTCCAAGGTCCCCTCTTTCATATCCCAATCCTAAGTATCGAGGCCTTTCCTCAACCTCAATGGGATTTACAATGCCTTGA
>ML781230.1:901696-917995 GCA_009831015.1 Picea engelmannii
GAAACAGATGTAGAAGGCACTTCTTTCAATGCTTCTTTCCCCTTGTTGTTCTTTGAAGCTTTCACTTGAACCGTGCTCTTTCGTTCCAAGTAGTCTTCATACAACACCTTCACCATCTCGGCCATGGAAAACACCGAATCTCTCAACTTCTTCTCTTCTTGAGAAAGCCCTCCTGTAGATGCCATTTTCCTCCTTGAGATGTGCTCTTCCCTAGATAACATGCAAACTCAATTCCAAATGTCAACTAGCTCTGATACCACTTGATCCGTCAGGATTTTTCGAATGACTATGGTTGAGTTTAACTTAGCATGCATTAATTGAACATTGGGAAACTTAACGAAAGAACGAGGAAAAGTAGATGAATTATACATCCATTAACATATTTTCATGTCTGAAAAACAATGAAAATCAGCAAACCATAATGCACAAGTTTGATAACGGAGTTCGGCAACTTTGCCTACATCTCCGGACCTTTTCTCTGTGAGGGAGGCTTCTTGATTTCTTTTCAAAAGCTTATTAGTACATATTTACAATGCCGATTGGCTTCTAGAATGATCTGGTCTTGTTTGCCATGATCTCTAGAATCTTGCACAACTTACGACACCTGAAACGGATATACCAAACTCTCAGAAATCGTCCGACAACATCTCTACCTCAACAGCTCCTCTGCCTCAATTTGGCTTAGACCTGGCTTTGCCTCAGCATCTCTGCTCTCCAAAACCGTCCAAAATCTCTCCAAAGCTTACCCAATGGCCTCAACATGGCCTTGGTTAAATAGTTGGGAAAGTTGGTTGCAATCTCCAACTTCCTCCCAAAAATTAGGCTCTAAAAAAGCCCAATAACCCCCAATTACATTAAAAATGGGTTAAATTACATTAATTAATCAAAAAGTGGTTCAAAACCCCACTTTAAACCATAAATTAGTTTTAAAACGGCCTAAGCCCCCAAAGGCTTGGCACGCGCCCCCTTGGACGGTCATATTAGCACCATATGGCCGAGCGCTAGCCTTGGGCTAAGCGTTGGCCCCTTCTATACTCGGCTCTGGTCGCATTGGTGTACACATATGACCCACGGGCTAACATATAACAATAACCCCGCACGCACACATAACCATTGGTTCAATAATGGAACCGTGCCTGCCGCCGTGGTCACATGACATTGCAAAGGTTTTAACCCCGCGCCACATTATATGTAACGGTTACAAAATAAACCCGCCAACTACTGTGGTAACCGCCGCTCCATGTTACATGCCATGGTCACATGTCGACACAATGGAGCCACGGGTCGGGGCCAAGCCCCGGCCCGACCCCATGCCAATTAATACAACATCCGACTTTAATTACCAATAAACCTGTAATACATTACAAGTAATATCCAGTGGTCTAACGGTTAGCGGTTCGATACGAAGGCATTTGTCGGTGCAGGAGGTCCGGGGTTCGAATCCCCCGGGCCCCAAATAAATTTTTGACACAGCCAATATTGACAAAACCCGGGGTGCCACGTGGCAGCCCATGATTGGGCCACGTGGCACTTTAAAAACCAATTAACACATGCCACGTGTCAATCGCCCATTGGTCCACGTCACCTGCCACGTCAACTTCTGTACGTCCAGTCAGCACTGCCACGTCAGCGCCACGTCACTTCCGTACGATCCAGTCATCATGTCCAACTTCAGTGGTGACACGTGTCACTTCGGGATTGGTCCAACTGCGCTCCGAAAATGCCAAATCAGCCTGACACGTGTCACGCTCTGGAGCCGCCACGTGTCCTGTACGGACCTGCCACGTGTCGTCTGCTGATGCTGCCACGTGTCCTGTATGGAAGCCGCCACGTGTCCTCTCCTATGCTGCCACGTGTCATCCTCCAAAGCTGCCACATGTCGCATCCTGGTTATGCCACGTCAGCTGTACGGACATGCCACGATAGCTGTACGAACTGACACGTGTCACTGTACGGATAGGTACAGTCAGCGTCCCAAAATTTTCCCTGTTTGGCTCGGTAGACAGAATGCGATATATTCTTCATATGGACTCCATTTGACATAAAAATTATACCACCGGAATCAGGAAGACAAGACGGACGCAATGGTGTTGGTTTCGTCGTATTTTGAGCACTTTCATTTTTGAGCATTTTTCATGCCCTGACAGTCTTTTGAATCTGATTTCGGATCAGTTCATTAACACCATTTCGCTGAGGAGTATAAATAGTGGTCTTATGTATTTTGATCCCATATTCCTTGCAATAGTTTTAAAATTTGATAGATGTGAACTCACCTCCATTATCTGTTCTTAAACACTTGATTGAATTGTCATTGCTCTTTTAAACGAAAGCACTAAATTTCTTAAAAGTATTCAATACATAAGATTTTGTTCTTAGTAAATAGATCCATACCTTTCTAGAGTAATCATCTATTAATATCACAAAATATGACGATCCTCCAAAATAAATTGTAGGGGATGGTCTCCAAACATCTGAATAGTTGTAATAAAGGATACTTTTTCTTATATGTCTCCCTATTTTAAATTGTTTTCTACATTTTTTTCAAAAAAAAAAATACTTGTATAATTTCTAATTTAGAAGCATTAATATTTGAGGTGACTTACAATCAACGAGTACCTTAATCCTTCTATCACTCGTATGACCAAAATGTTGATGCCATAAATCAACAGAGTCACTTACACCTTCATATGCTATCACTGTTTGATTTATTTAAGTTCTTCCTTCAACTAGTTAAAGGGTCCCGATCATGTTTTCCTTCAAGAATACTAAGATTCCTTTATAAATATTCAATACTCCACCTTGTGTTGTGTAACTTCCTGCTCTGGCACACTGAGCGAAATTATTCTTTGAGGACACTTTCTCACAAGTGATCTGGATTATTATGATATTAAAACATTTGTCTTTGATTATGATGCATCATGGGTGGAAGACATGTTGTTTTACTACATTGACATAGTCAAGTGCTATTGACTCGATTTTTCTGAGTGTGCAGGGTTTTGAACTTGAGGATGCAGAGGCATCGATGGAACCCCTTGGACTCTGGATAGGGTCAGGGAGTGTGCTTTTGGGGTTTGATTGATTTACTGTGATATTAATACCATTTGATTAGATTATATGATGTGGACATGTATTGACATGATTGTTGATGATGCAGGTTGATGATAACTTGCCGACCACACTCACATATGGAGTAAAGCGGTCACACACAACTACCAGAGAGGTTGAGGGAGAGGTGTGGTCAGCAACCCTACCACAACCTACTAGCACTCTCATCGTGGCTCGAATTGTAGGTTAATGATTACCTAGTTCGAGAGGACTCACGATGCCATGAGGGCAGACTGGGATAGTCGCTCATGATGATTCTAAGGGGTGTGCAATAAGGCAAGGGAATTATTACTTAGAAGACCTTAGTCTCCCACAAGTTCACCTAGAAGAGTGTTGACTCCAGGGGTTATTGATGTCTACCAATCAGTCAAGAGGCGAGTGGCACCCTTGGAGCATGTGGTGCATCCTGAAGGGCACATCGCACAAAAGAAACACAAGAGGAAAGTGACACCCTTGGAGAATGTAGTGCATCCTGAAGGGAACGTTGCACAAAGGAACATATGAGGTGAGTGGCACCCTTGGAGCACCTAGTGCGTCCTGAAGGGCGCGTCACATTGATGATGATAGAGGGAGGAGCCTAGATGGCCCTAAGATAGACAACACATTAAGAAATTTTAAAACAACTTCCCTAAATAAATGTCACCCAGTTCAGAATCTAAGTTCTAATTCTAAAACTTCTCTAGGGGTAAAATTTTGTCCACCCTTAAGAAAATACCATATAAAAATAAAATAATAAAATTTAATCTAAAAACCACTTAAGTAATAGTTTTGGTCTCCATAAAATTTTTGGGGTAAAATGAAGAGAGTAAGAATTTAATTAAAATCAGTGGATATAAAATGTCAAGAAGAAATTAATTTATTTTAACTTTTGATAATTTCAAAAGGTACTAAATTAATAATAAAAGTAAAAAGAGAATAAATTGCACAACTATCTTTTCTAGCTCTAATAAAAAAAGGAATGAAGGAAATGTAAAAATTAGGAAATTAGGGAAAGGATGTAATCTAAAGAGGGAAAGAGGGGAACTCATGGTAAAAAGAAAGAAACCAACTTAGGAAAGAGTCGACATTTAATGAAACTTCTAATTTTGAACTGATTTAACAATTTCTTTTTAGGGAAAGCTTTTAAAACCTGTAAGGGAATCTAGGGACACCTAGGAGTAAATTTAGGGGTAACTCTAGGTGGGTTAGGGAAATGAGATAATAAATAAATTAAAGAAAATAATTATTGGAGGAAAGTGGGGGATGGATGAAACTTGTACGAAGGAGAAATTTTAGAAGATTTTTATTAAAACTTAAATTAAGTGAGATTTAGGGAAAGATTGGAAGTTCTAAAACTCTATAAAAGAGAGGAAGGAGGAGGAAGAATTTGGGATCGGCTGTTAGCATAACGTTACGTTGTCGGATTAATGACTTGACTAATTTACTTGTCGGAGTTGGGATTTCCCAGCTCGGAGAGGACTGGTAGCTCGACCTTGCGAGGTGAGCTGGGAGATAGACATACCATCTGGATAGTGTGTGGCCCCTTTGCGGCTCGAGAGGCTAAGGGGAAAGAAGATTACCCCTAGCGTTGGCTAGGAGGTACCGGTGAGGTCTCGATGGTCAGTGAGCGAGAGAGGAACGGAGTGCGTGGACGTCATCGAGGTGATCAATAAGGCAAAGGTATGCTCATTTATTTTGTAGAGTAGAATGAATTAGGAACTTATGCTTAAATCTTCTTGTGATGGGAAAAGTAAATTGATGGTTTAAATTATATAACTCTTGCTGAAACTCCTAAATACCTTCAACAATTACAATGATAAACCTTAGGTAATGAATGTTGAAACTCCTGGTTGTTCAACGATTGCTAGTTGTTAAAATTCATTGAAGATTTTCATTGTACCTTCTGATGCCACTCAGCAACTGTGGTAAGATCTACTCTTAATCATACTTGTTAGATGATCTGCACTCTATAATTGAAAACAGATCTACACTCTAGAATTGAAAGCTCAACAGTTACTCCTTGTAAAAGAGTTGTGACGAGGTTCACTTGTCGTTGGTGCAACTCGTTGATCGCCATGCAGATATTTTCTTCAAACACTTCACCAAACAAAAGAAAAGTAAATTCTTATTAAAGTTCAGAACATCTCAAGATCCAAGTTCCATGTTAATTCCTCACCAATTATTTTTTTTATACACAGTACTCACCTCAGACTCACGTCAATGGGCTTTTGGTTGTTGCGAAAAGGCATTTCTTTTCATTAATTCCCAAATAATGTTTTTCTTTCCCAAGGTCATATTACTAGCGTTGTTTACGACACAAGATTCTCAAACAAGGTTTTTGTTTTGTTTGGTATAGTGTTTTTGGAACCCATCTCCTTTGTATTGCTGGCAGTTTTACCCCAAGTTGTTGATGTGAAATAGATAATATATATATATATATATATATATATATATATATGTGTGTGTGTGTGTGTGTGTGTGTGTGTGTGTGTGTGTGTGTGTGTGTGTGTGTGTCTGTGTGTGTCTGTGTGTGTTTACTTCCTATGCCATTTTGATAAAAAAAATTGAATTCGTACTGTAATGGAGAATCGTTCTATATTAGATAGATAGATAATCCACTGTTAATTAAAAATGATATAAAAATTCGCCGACTAAAGCCTACGATTCCTTGATGTGTAAGGCTTGTAATTTCACCTATTCTAAATGCATGGATTCGAGGTGTAAAGCTTGTAATTTTGCATGTTCTAAATGCATGGATTCGAGAGGTAAAGCTTGTAAATTCTTGCCTGTTTGTAAACACATTGATTGATGTGTAAAGCTTAAATTTTTCGCCTGTTTAAACGCCATGAATTACTGGGTAAACTTACATTTTGTTGTTTTAAAAAGGGCCATGAATTGCTGGGTAAACTTACATTTTGTTTGTTTAAAAAGGGCCATGATTTTGCTGTGTAAACATACAATTCGCCTGTTTAAAGGGCCACAATTTTTGTTTTGTAAAGATTTCAACCCCCCTACATTTAAAGCCTTCAAATGGTTGTGTACAGAACACCTTCCCATTGTTTGAAAGCCTATGACGTGCCTATGTAAAGAACACATTGTTGCCCGTGTAAAATCTAATTGACTGATTAGTTGTTCCTACTCTACTATTAGCACCTTTATCGCCACCATATTAATAGATAACAACAACCTTCCACCTATATTCGTTTAACCTAGCAGCGTTATCCTTAAATGCTCTTTAGTTTCCTTACTAATTTTTATTGCCACGTCTTTGCCTTACATTAATACCGAGATACTGGATCTTAACGCCTGCATTCTTTGGATTTTTGTTTATTTTAATGGTAGCTGTGTAACGACCTTCCTCGTTACGACAACCATTCCAGTAATAGGTGCAAATTTATTTATTTATTTATTTTAAAGTGTGTGCGCGCGTGTAGAAGTAACAACACACTTGACTCTCGTCGCCCCTTGACAATCAACAAGAACGCAACCACGATGTTCATCAAAAGAAGACTTAAAGGCACACGATGAGTAATGACAACAATATACGACCAGAGGCATAAGGTGCACAACGCAAACATTTAGCGACCAAAGCACTGACCACCTGACACAACAGACCCAACAACCAGTTGAATACTATCAAGCACAACATAAATAAGAAGGACGATTGCGCCCCTTACGAAAGGCACGCGACAAGGACTCTGATGACGAACACCCAAGTGTAACATGGTTCAGATAATCATCAGCCCTCTTTTACTAACTCCGAGTAGTTTAATGTTCGTAATCCAGGACAATCACCATGTATGTCTAGTCCATATCAATAGTTTACACTAACCTAATAATAAGATAACCATATCATTTTATTTCTAATTTCCATAACATTGAAATAACAATACGATCATACCTTTCCACTCTAACCTTGCAATTTGCTGATAGGGTAAGAACAAGACAATTTAATATTCAACAATACATTATAATTTCGATATTATAAACAATTATTAATTGTCATATGTAAGCCGTAACACTCTTCCTTTACCTAATGCTAGTCCATAAGCTTAAACATCAGACATTACATCCCTTATTCATTCCAAGCACCCTAATGGCCTTAGCCTTGGCTTGGTCAAACATTAACCTAACAATTCGGTGCCTTTCACCTCATTACTTTCCATGGAATTTACATTCACTAACATAACATTCACTTCACTACATCATTTCGATAGTTACCTTACATTGCTACCTTATACAGCCATGACTATTTAACACTACTACCATCAACACCATACTACCTTTACTGCTATCACTTATTCAATTATTTCAACCTTCATCACTATTACCCTAGCCATTAATACATAATGTGCAAATGTTTAAACACGCATTTGATAATATATATTCCAATATACAATTATTCTCTACTATCAATAATAATTCCAATGTAGTAATTGATATCCTTCAACGTTACCTCATTAATATATAATGTGTATTGATTAAACATACATTTAATAATATATATTCCAACATATAATTATTCTCTACAATTAATAACATTTCTGATATATAAAGAAATATCTTTTAGTATTACCTTTCAGGACTGATATATCTAACATGCAACAATACCACTATTTGACAATATATTACCAATGTATTAAACAATATATTTAACAATATTTAACCACATATTTAACAATAGATTTAACAATATTAAACAATATATTTGGCAATATATTTAACATTATTTAACAATGTGTACCCTATTTTCAATGCCACTTTTTAATAATATTCAGGAATGAAAATTAACAATGTTAGAGGAAACAATAAATAAATAAAATAACCCTAAAATTAGAACCCATCTCATTATACGGCAATAAACACACTCTATAATAAATAAAGAGAAATGCACACTTCCAGAAGATAACTCGCACTGTAAGATGAAAAAGAGACGCATGCATAGGTATTAAACCCGCTCTGTATACATAAAGAAACGCGCAGTAATATATACATAAAAACGCATGCAAAAGAAATAATAATCAACAAATTAATAATGCACTCAGCAACACGCTCAGCGGAAATTCAGCCACCAGTCAGCAATATTCTCACGAAATTTCGGCCCTAACTAATCAATACCCTTAACGGAGATTCGGCAATATACTCAGCGATTTACAGACACGAATTGCAGCCGTATGAAAGCACAATTTTAGTTAGATCAACGCAACCCACACATTTTCGGATACAATAAGACATAGATCACACCTGGAACGCCCGAGATCTCAGTAACACGCGGTCATTACACATTTAAATCACAGATCACACGCCCAGTATCCCAGGAAAATGCCCAAACTCATTCATACTCCTACAGCACTCTAGACGCCATACGTCAATGGGAAAAACGCAGATCAATGGAAGACGCAGACCAGATAATCATACAACGCCCCTGTATGGTGGCAAAAAAAAAGGCCCAAAAAGATAATGAAAAACGTTCATTCAACAGCCGCCCTAAACGCCCGATAACAAAAGTAAAACACAGTTCATTTTTAAAACGAAGATTTAAAATGCCCATCAACGCGTTGCCAAAAAGGAAAAACGAATGGATTATGACAGACTTGACATTAAATTACCTGAAATGAAAAAGGGTGGGAACAAGGAAACAGTGGCATCAAATCTACATATGTAGATTCGGAAACATCAAAAACAGAAATACAATAAATATCTTTTGTCAAATTTTAGAAGATCAATATACAATATTATTCTTAGAAGTGTTTATGTTCTCCCTAAGAAAGATGTAGACATTTTTATCCCACTTTAGACTTATTATTTTATTGAGTAAGAGGATTATCCGTATTATATGTATATAATATGTGTTCCTATAATATATACATATACCTATAAAATTAATATATATTAACTCAATAACTTACATAAAATGATGGGCATAGCTTTTCTGAGTTGGTAACGAGAGCTACAGGTCTATTAAAAATATAGGATGATGTACAAAGTTTTGGTTTTATGACTACCCCCTATTTCTGTTTGAATATGGCAATACAACTCTACTGTGTGTTTTTGACAACTTTCATCTTAGAGAAAATATATAGAAAACCAGTTAACTTAAGATCTGTAAAGGGATTATTATTATCATAATAATAATAATAATAACAGTCTATTTTTAAGGTCATGGCCAAGCCACACCAAATTGGTGTTTAAGATCCCCTTGTTTGTGGGGCAAGGGACCCCCTCCGCCCAGTGATTTGACTGGTAAAGTCTACAGAGATATACATACCCTAAAACGCCCAACAAAATACATTCGTCTCATGGCCAAAAATGGCGGTAACAATTTCAACATTGCCAGAACAGCTCACAATACCATCATCATCAAGGTTAAGTGGTTCATCATCATAGATCACTTGCGAGCAAGTGTCCTCAAAGAATAAGTTTTGTCAGTGCGCCAGAGCGGGATGTTACATACACCCCCTCTTCGTCTAAACTTCGTCCCGAAGTTTCTCGTATAAATGCCGAAATAAATGTACCAAAATATCATGAATACCACAGTATCATAAGTCTATCTATCAAACAAAAATGGAAGTTGTTGACGCATATCATATGCGTCCTCCCAGGTCGCCGAGTGCGGACTATAACTGTCCCACTGGACCTTGACCTGATCTACCGTCCGACGTCGTAACTGTCGAACACGCTGATCTAAAATGCGGACTGGCTCAGCCGCGAGCGCTCCCTCGTCCGATACATGCAAGGAACTCATGTCAATCACGTGTGTAGGATCACTAACATAATGTCTCAAACAGATACATGAAAAACATCATGCATACGCCTCAAAGAATCAGGCAAGGCTAGTCGATAGGCCACGGGCCCCTTTCTCTCCAAAATCTCGAAAGGTCCCACGAACCTAGGAGAGATTTTAGCTCCCTTTCCAAACTTGATCGAACTCTTATGCAGTTTTACCCACAAGAAGACTCGATCGCTGACCTCGTGACTACGGTCGACTCGGTGCGCGTCGGCATGACTCTTCTGTCGATCCTGCGCTTCCTTTATCCTTTGTCTTATGGCTTGCATCTGCTCTTCCATTTCTTGGATCGCTTCTGGTCCCACCAGGACCCTATCCTCAAGCCGATCCCAACTCAAGGGCGTTCGACACGGTCGCCCATAAAGAAACTCAAAAGGCGCCATCTTAATGGTGCTCTGGTAACTGTTGTTGTAAGCGAACTCTATGAGAGGCAAGAATTCCTCCCAACGCTTTTGTTGGTCCATCAGGTACATGCGCAACATGTCTTCCAAGGTTTGGTTCATACGCTCTGTCTATCCGTCAGTCTTTGGGTGATATGTAGTACTAAAATTAAGTTGAGTTCCCAAGGCCTCTTGGAAACTCGTCCAAAATCGTCCAGTAACCATCGATCCTCGATCGGATATAATCTTCTTAGGCACGCCATGTAGCCTCACAATCTCACTGATGAAAACTCTCGCTATGTCCGGTGCATGATATGTCGTACACACAGGAATAAAGTGAGCACTCTTCGTCAGAGTGTCTACCACCACAAAAATCGAGTCGTGTCTCCTTGCCGTCAGGGGCAGTCCAACAATAAAATCCATCGAAATGACTCCCCATTTCGATTCCGGAATGGCATGTGGTTGAAGTAATCCTGTCGGGTGTCTATGTTCAGCCTTTACCTACTGACACTCGAGACATAAACCTCAATAAACCATTGCTACCAAATGAATATCCCTCAAATCGTGGTACCATCATAGTGTTTTGTTCGATAAAATCCTCGACTTCTTTGTACCAGTCATCGTCACGTTGTAAAGTGAGAATCTTCTCACGTAGATTAGTTTGAAGAGGCAACACCGAAAAGATGTGTGGCCTCCGACTCAAAGCATCCCCACTCAGTTCACTGTTCCTCTTATGTATGTAATCTCGAAGTCGTATTTGCTAAGCAATTCCGACCAACGTCGTTGTCGCGTGTTCAGGTTGCCTTGCGTAAAAATGTGTTGTAATCCACAATGATCAGTCCTTAATTCAATTTTCTTCCAACCAGGTAGTGTCTCCATACTTTTAAGGCATAAACGATGGCTAATAATTCCAAATCATGCGTCGCTTAGTTTTCCTCATATCCCCTTAGCTTCCTCGAAATGTAAGCAATCACTCGTCCGCCCTGCATCAAGACTCCGCCTAAACCTTCCTTGGATGTGTCAGTGCATACCAAGAAGTCAGCGTCCATGTCAGGGACCTTTATTATCGGCACCGTAGTCAACAACTCTTTAAGCCTCCTAAATGCTTCTGCGCATTTCTCTGTCCAAACAAACTTCTTGTTTTTCTTCTGCAATTCCGTGATCGGACCCGCTATCTTCGAAAATCCCTCGACAAACTGTCAATAGTATCCCGCTAAACCCATAAAACTACGCACTTCTGTGACATTCGTCGGTGCTGGCCATTCCATAATAGCCTCAACCTCGGCTGGATCCACGACGATACCTTCGCCGGAGATGACATGCCCTAAGTAGTGAATCCTCAATTTATAAAAAGAGCATTTGGACAGCTTCCCATATAATTTGTGCTCTCTCAAACACTGTAGTACCAAGCGCAATTGCTCGTCATGCTCCTCTGTCATCCGAGAGTAGATCAAAATATCATCAATGAATACTTGGATGAACTTGTCCAAGTACTCATGGAACACCCCATTCATCAAGCTCATAAATACCCCTGGGGCGTTTGTCAGTCCAAATAGTAAACTCATAATGTCCAAATCTCGTCTTAAAAGAAGTCTTAGGTATGTCATCCTCCTTGATCCGTAGCTGGTGATACCCTGATCGCAAATCGATCTTGGAGAACACCGTCGCACCCTTCATTTGATCGAGCAGATCGTCAATTCTTGGTAAGGGATACTGATTCTTGATCGTAGCTTTGTTCAATTGAAGATAGTCAATGCAAAGCCTCCACGATCCGTCCTTCTTCTGAATGAAAATAACTGGTGCACCCCATGGAGACACACTAGGACGTATCAATCCCAGGTCCAGCAACTCCTTCAGTTGCATTTTTAACTCTTGCAACTCCGGGGTCGACATCCGATAAGGAGTTCTCGCTATCGGTTCAGTCCCCGGTTTCAGGTCTATAGTAAACTCCAATTCTCTTTCTGGCGGCATCCCAGGAAACTCCTCTGGAAATAAATCCGCAAACTCCTTCACCACCGGAAGGTGTTCCATACCTTCTGCTACTCCCTTTTCATTTAGCGCAAGGATCGCATAAAGTTTGCACCCCTTGCGCACACTCTTCCGTAACTGTAAGGAAGAGAAGAACCTTAGGGATACTCCCTGGTTTCGTCCTTCATCACACGTCTCTGTCCTTCATCATCGACTAAGCTCCTCCTCTGCTATGAGGGCCTTTTGGACAGCCCCGTGCAAGGTTTGAGGCATCAGGATCCTAACCTTAGCACGCAGGCTGTCGTTAAGGCCAAACATGAACCTGTTGACCTTGAGCTTCTCAGTGTCCAGATGTGGAGCATACCGGAGCAACTCCATGAAACGTGCCCCGTACTCGGGCACCATACGACCTCCCTGTCGTAATGTGTTGAACTCATTGAGCTGGCGCTCAATGAATTCCTCTGAGAGATACCTCTCCCGGAACCGTTCCTCGAACAATTCCGATGACAAGTCTTCGACGGCCATGTTCTGCTGTGGTAGGAGCGTCTTCCACCATAGAAGAGCGCTCCCCTTCAGTTGAAAGACCACCATGCGGACCTTCATGTTGGAGGTATATTCGCGAAGTGCGAAGCACATCGCCATATTCTCCAACCATGCTTCGGCGACTGCGCCGTCCGGGGCACCGAAGAACTTGGGAAATTTCACCTTCTCACGTTCAGAGTGAACGCTACCAGTAACGGCCGGTGCGCGCGGCGGAACCTCAGCAGGTGCTGGCGCCCTGGCCTCCTCTCTATCCATTCTGTTGATTAGCGCCTCGTACATGCACTGGAAATATTTCATCATCACCACAACATCAGCAACTGCGATCTGCTCCTGCCCAAGGACCTGCTCGCCTCCCTGGGGGTTAGACCCCTCAGGCGTGGATGTTGTTGGAGGCGTCACGCCTCCTCCCCTAGCACCCCGTCGTCTGCCTCCGCAGCGTCCTCTAACCATGATTACCGTGCACACAACAATCAACTCGATCAGTGACAGAATAATCAACATAATCATGTCAACGGAACCCGTAGTGAATCCCAAGTCACGGGTCGAACCCGCTCTGATACCATATGTAACGACCTTCTTCATTACGACAACCATTCCAGTAACAGGTGCAATTTTTTTTTTTTTTCTTTTTTTTTTTGGTAAAGTGTGTGCGCGCGTGTAGAAGTAACAACACACTTGACTCTCGTCGCCCCTTGACAATCAACAAGAACGCAACCACGATGTTCATCACAAGAAGACTTAAAGGAACACGACGAGTAATGACAACAATATACGACCAGAGGCATAAGGTGCACAACGCAAACATTTAGCGACCAAAGCACTGACCACCCAACACAACAGACCCAACAACCAGCTGAATACTATCAAGCACAACATAAATAAGAAGGACGATTTCTCCCCTTACGAAAGGCGCGCGACAAGGACTCTGACGACGAACACCCAAGTGTAACATGGTTCAGATAATCATCAGCCCTCTTTTACTAACTCCGAGTAGTTTAATGTTCGTAATCCAGGACAATCACCATGTATGTCTAGTCCATATCAATAGTTTACACTAACCTAATAATAAGATAACCATATCATTTTATTTCTAATTTCCATAACATTGAAATAACAATACGATCATACCTTTCCACTCTAACCTTGCAATTTGCTGATAGGGTAAGAACAAGACAATTTAATATTCAACAATACATTATAATTTCGATATTATAAACAATTATTAATTGTCATATGTAAGCCGTAACACTCTTCCTTTACCTAATGCCAGTCCATAAGCTTAAACATCAGACATTACATCCCTTATTCATTCCAAGCACCCTAATGGCCTTAGCCTTGGCTTGGTCAAACATTAACCTAACAATTTGGTGCCTTTCACCTCATTACTTTCCATGGAATTTACATTCACTAACATAACATTCACTTCACTACGTCATTTCGATAGTTACCTTACATTGCTACCTTATACAGACATGACTATTTAACACTACTATCATCAACACCATACTACCTTTACTGCTATCACTTATTCAATTATTTCAACCTTCATCACTATTACCCTAGCCATTAATACATAATGTGCAAATGTTTAAACACGCATTTGATAATATATATTCCAATATACAATTATTCTCTACTATCAATAATAATTCCAATGTAGTAATAGATATCCTTCAACGTTAGCTCATTAATATATAATGTGTATTGATTAAACATACATTTAATAATATATATTCCAACATATAATTATTCTCTACAATTAATAACATTTCTGATATATAAAGAAATATCTTTTAGTATTACCTTTCAGGACTGATATATCTAACATGCAACAATACCACTATTTGACAATATATTACCAATGTATTAAACAATATATTTAACAGTATTTAACCACATATTTAACAATAGATTTAACAATATTAAACAATATATTTGGCAATATATTTAACATTATTTAAGAATGTGTACCCTATTTTCAACGCCACTTTTTAATAATATTCAGGAATGAAAATTAACAATGTTAGAGGAAACAATAAATAAATAAAATAACCCTAAAATTAGAACCCAGCTCATTATACGGCAATAAACACTCTCTATAATAAATAAAGAGAAACACACACTTCCAGAAGATAACTCACACTGTAAGATGAAAAAGAGACGCATGGAGAGGTATTAAACCCGCTCTGTATACATAAAGAAACGCGCAGTAATATATACATAAAAACGTATGCAAAAGAAATAATAATCAACAAATTAATAATGCACTCAGCAACACGCTCAGCGAAAATTCAGCCACCAGTCAGCAATATTCTCACGAAATTTCGGCCCTAACTCATCAATACCCTTAACGGAGATTCGGAAATATACTCAGCGATGTATAGACACGAATTGCAGCCGTATGAAAGCACAATTTTAGTTAGATCAACTCAACCCACACATTTTTGGATACAATAAGACGTAGATCACACCCGGAACGCCCGAGATCTCAGTAACACGCGGTCATTACACATTTAAATCACAGATCACACGCCCAGTATCCCAGGAAAATGCCCAAACTCATTCATACGCCTACAACACTCTAAACGCCATACATCAATGGGAAAAACGCAGATCAATGGAAGACGCAGACTAGATAATCATACAACGCCCCTGTACGGTGGCAAAAAAAAAGGCCCAAAAACATAATGAAAAACGTTCATTCAACAGCCGCCCTAAACGCCCGATAACAAAAGTAAAACACAGTTCATTTTTAAAACGAAGATTTAAAATGCCCATCAACGCGTTGCCAAAAAGGAAAAACGAATGGATTATGACAGACTTGACATTAAATTACCTGAAATGAAAAAGGGTGGGAACAAGGAAACAGTGGCATCAAATCTACATATGTAGATTCGGAAACATCAAAAACAGAAATACAATAAATATCTTTTGTCAAATTTTAGAAGATCAATATACAATATTATTCTTAGAAGTGTTTATGTTCTCCCTAAGAAAGATGTAGACATTTTTATCCCACTTTAGACTTATTATTTTATTGAGTAAGAGGATTATCCGTATTATATGTATATAATATGTGTTCCTATAATATATACATATACCTATAAAATTAATATATATTAACTCAATAACTTACATAAAATGATGGGCATAGCTTTTCTGAGTTGGTAACGAGAGCTACAGGTCTATTAAAAATATAGGATGATGTACAAAGTTTTGGTTTTATGACTACCCCCTATTTCTGTTTGAATATGGCAATACAACTCTACTGTGTGTTTTTGACAACTTTCATCTTAGAGAAAATATATAGAAAACCAGTTAACTTAAGATCTGTAAAGGGATTATTATTATCATAATAATAATAATAATAACAGTCTATTTTTAAGGTCATGGCCAAGCCACACCAAATTGGTGTTTAAGATCCCCTTGTTTGTGGGGCAAGGGACCCCCTCCGCCCAGTGATTTGACTGGTAAAGTCTACAGAGATATACATACCCTAAAACGCCCAACAAAATACATTCGTCTCATGGCCAAAAA
>ML781230.1:919917-954255 GCA_009831015.1 Picea engelmannii
TCACTGTAAATGAAACAACTCAAATAGCCCACTCCCTGACTCAATCCGGAGTCCAAGGGAGTTCCACCGATGCCTCTGCATCCTCAAGGTCTGAAACCCTGCACACTCAATGAAACTGAGTCAATAGCACCTGTATATAGCAAATGTAACATACCGCTCTGGTGCACTGAGAAAACTTATTTTTGAGGACACTTGCTCGCAAGTGATCTGGACTTTCGTGATGTTAAACCATTTATACTTGATTATGATGCGATTGACAGATGACATGATGTTTTACTAGTTTTGATTGACACAGGTGTTGCTGACTCTGTTTTATTGAGTGTGCAGGGTTCCTAACCTTGAGGATGCAGAGGCATCGGTAGAACCCCCTTGGACTCCGGACTGAGTCAGGGAGTGTGCTTTTGGGGTCGATATGTTTACTATGATGTTTCATTTGATTTCATGATTTGATGTTGACATTTCTGACATGATTGTTGATGATGCAAGCTGACGATATCTTGCCGACCAGACTCACATATGGAGTTAAGGGGCCACACACGATTCTAGAGAGGTTGAGGGAGAGGGGTGGATAGCAGCCCTGCCACCGCCTACTAGCACTCCTGCCATGGCTCGAATTGTAGGTTAATGATTACCTAATTCGAGAGGATCCACGATTCCATGAGGGCAGACTATGAAAGTAGCTCACGATGATTCTGAGGGGCACGCAATAAGGCGGGGGCCTTATTCCTTAGAACCCTTAGTCTCCCACAAGTTCACCTTGCAGAGTGTTGACTCCAGGGGTTATAGATGTCTACCAATCAGTCCAGTTGGTGAGTGGAACCCTTGGAGAACGCGGTGCATCCTGAAGGGCACATCACACAAAAGAAACACAAGAAGCGAGTGGCACCCTTGGAGCACGTGGTGCATCCTGAAGGGCACGTCGCGTAAAGGAAATGAACGAGGCGAGTGGCACCCTTGGAGCACGTGGTGCATCCTGAAGGGCACGTTGCATTGATGTGGATGAAGGAAAAAAATCTAAATATCCCTAAGACCTTAATGCCTTAAGAGATTCCTAAACAACTTCCCTAACCCAGTGACGCCCAGTTCAGAATCTAGTACTAAGTCTAAAAACTATTAGGGTAAAAATTTAGTCTAACCCTAAGAGCAGACCCTGGAATAAAAATAACAAATTAAACAAAAACCCACCTAAGTAATAGTTTGTCTTCATGAAATTCTTGGGGCGATAACGAGGGTAAGTTTTAAAGCAAATCTAATAGTTTTAAAACTTTGCAAAGAAGAAATTGATTCCTAACTGGTGGGAGAATGACATCACCTTCGCAGTGTAAGATAAAGAAAATTCTAAAAACAAAAATAAAAATAAGACCATTATCCTCTCATTATCCATGTCTACTTTATTAAACTATCCTCCATTGCCTTAATCTTCCAGTATCCATCTCCCTTTTACATGTCCAGTTCACATTACTAAATCACCATCCCCCCCCTTAATTTCTCATTATTTCTTTTTATGTAATACGTCTACTTTTCCCATATACATGTTTGTCATCACTTTAATCTCTCATTATCCTATATATATATATATATATATATATATATATTAATGGTGAATTTAAATGATGGATAATGATAAATTACAATGATGAATGTGTGCATGTAAATAGAAAAAAATGAAAAAATATATATATTATAAACAAATTGTCCTGTATTCCTTAATCTTTAATTTATAGAATAAAGAAAATGAACAATGGATTCTCTTTCCGTAAATTTATTAATCCCTACCACCTCTACCTTTAATAAAAAGTTACGCATGTAAAAATAAAAGGAAAATATTAATGAGCGCATTTACTTTTTGAGTTTAAAATAAAAAATAAAAAAATAAAATAAAAAAGGAAAAGGGGGGAAAACCTAAAAGAAAGGGGATTTAGGGTTTTTGAGGAAAAACCTAATGGAACTAGGTCAAAAAGGGGATAAAAGAAAGGAGATGGGGGGGAAAGAGGGAAAATCTGCTATGAGGGATTGTTATGCTGCCAAAATGGCAAATTGGACTGATTGCTTGTAGGAGTTGGGGATTTTCTCAGCTGACTTGAGTGGTAGCTCAGCCTTGGAGGCGAGCTGGGAAGCTAGGCTACTGTCTGCATTGTGTGTGGCCCCTTTGCAGCTGGGGGGGCTGAGGGGGAAGCAGAGTACCCCTAGCGTTTGGCTGGGAGGTACCGGTGAGTCCTCTACGGTTGGCAAGCGGGAGCATCAAGGAGCACACGGACGCCATCCGGAGCGGGCAAACAGGCCAAGGTATGTTTTATTTTGGATGAATGCTAGTCTGTGTTTGCGTCTGAAAACTTAGATGGTTGTGTGTTTATGTTGGATGAATGCTTAAGTTTGGTGATAAAGATTAGTCTAGAATGGGTATGGTAATAACTTGTAGTTTCCGTGGTTACTGTAACACTCACTATATAAACTTAGTTTAAATGGTTATCGTTGTTCTGGCATGTATGCCATGTTGACTGTGAAAATTTTATTGGAGGTGTGAAACAGTGTAATTCGTCCAAATCATTGTGCAGAACTTTTTCATGTGACTGCGGGTGTGCTTTTATTACTAGGGTTTGTACTGCCATGGGTTCTTGGTACCAGTGTGGGCATGTCTTGTTTTACCAGGGTTTTCTTTTATTTCTACCATGGGCGTATTCTTTAAATGAATGGGGGTATTTCTGTTGTGGGCTTTTCATGTTCTCAGTTGCTGTAAAATTCATTGTGAAACTTGTTGTCTTTTGCCGTAAGAATACCGTCCTCTTGTTGTCCATTTCGGGCTATGCATTGGGGCATGGTTATTCCATTCCAGTGGGCATTTCATTTACTACAGCAGTCACTGGTGGATTATATATATTATTGCTGGTGTTTATTTTTATTTCAATGGGCGTTCATTTATTACCTGCATTTTCTTTTACAATGATCTTGCTCGGCGTTGGGTTTCCTTCTGAGCATTTTTTTGCCACGGGCTTTAAATATTGTTGTGGCGTCCTGTTTTAAGGTGGGCTTTTACTTATGGTTTGGGGGCATTCATAACTTGTTGGGGTCGTCGATAATATGGCTATGAATGTACCGCCATTTCATTATGTAAAATCATTTCGTATTTGGGAGGTCGAGTCTCATACATTTCGTGATTGATCGCCTAGCTGGAGGGTTAATGCTGTGAATCGTTGGGCTATCTTCCCTTGTCTGCGTTTTCATCAATTTTAATTATCAAAATTTCTAGGCGGTGAATTAATATAGGACTGTGTTGTCATCAACTTCGGGGAAGTACGTTATTGCTTGTCTGTGTTTTATTTGGGGTGCATTTATATTTGAATAGGGAAGACGGTTTAGTCTTCTCCCTTCTTCCAGTGATTCCTCCGTCCTTGATGGGCTCCTCAGCCAGTGCCACTGCCTTAGCGACCACCTGGTATGGCTTCCACTGCTCTGCCAGTGTCAGCATTGGACAGCGATGCCCTTCGCCAGTGTCAGATGCCTGGACCGTGCCTTGTATAGTTGGGTACTGTGAGCATCCTTACCAGGTTAACATGAATACCAATGCCATCTTTTTCTTGACACGTATCCGGGACTGACAAACCCTTTCTTGGTTTTGTTTTTCACGCTTAGTTGCCTACTTCCATGTATGCGTTCCCTATAATTTATTCGGGTTCAACACAGGGTTTACAGTTAAAAACTGATCCTCGTATGCCTTACCTGTGTTTCAGTGTTTATGTGATATGAGGGATTATATTTCAGGCTGAGATAATTCGGACTTGTTTCACTAATATTTTCCATAATCCGGTTCTTTTAGGATTGAAAGAATATATTTTTACCTGATTATTTCGAACAATTTCCATTCCCTGCAGACGCTTCAGAAACCCTATATGTAATAAAACATTTTTTTTATAAGTATTCTATTTTAGATTTTAAACAATTTAATAAAGGGGCGGATGTTTGAAGTTTTGTTCATTAATATCTTAAGTGTTAGTTTTTAAGGTGGTAAAGGAAAATTTTAATCCTTATTTGATTCGATAATGATATTGTTGTCATTAATGCTTGGGTTGGGTTAATTATCAAGGTAATGATAATTGTTTAATTGTTATTCACTTTGTTATTCAATTGGTTTGTTTAATTGTTATGAAATTGCCAAGATTTTATTAATTACTATTGAATTGGGGGTGAAGCATGACTGCAATGATTGGTTACCTTATGGAAAACCTAGGTAATGTAATGTTATTATTGCTTAAAGGTAATGATAATTGTTAATTGTTATTCAAATTTTTATTTAATTGGTTTGGTTTAATTGCTATGAAATTGCCAATATTTTATTAGTTACTAATGAATTGCGGGTGAAGCATGAATGTAATGTTATGGTTACTCGCCGCCTTGTTATTGAAATGTTAATCATTAAATTGCTATTTAGTTGGGGGGAAGTGGTCCTTATTGCTAAGTTTGCAGGGCATTAAATTGTAACTGCAATGTTATTTAACTAATGGTTATTATATGGTCATTTAGATGTTATTGCAATTTTAGTTAGCTGCAAGGTTAATTATGTAATTGCTAGTAGTTGGTGGTGAAGCATGAAATGCATTGTTTTCAACGGCAATGCTAGGATAATGTTAGATGAAAGGATGTTGTGAAATTATTGAATGGCTACTGAAAAAGTTATTGTTAATAATAGTTTAGTTGACATGGTTATGTTATGGAGACGTGAGGGTAGTTTCACTATGATTCAGTGAACCAGGATTTTGCTGTTAACTAATTGTACATTATTTAAGGTTGGATAACTCGTCGATTAATAAATTTTAAAGGGAGCATTTGGTCTATGATTTTCAGTGAGTCTTATTCATGGTTGGTCAATGTCGGGGTCCTTCTTACTTGCGCCTTCCTGGAGGACGCTTGTTCATACAATTTATGTTGTGCAAGGTCGTAATCATCTTATTGTTGAGTCAGTCTTGTCGGGCGGGATGTAGACACCCCCAGGTAGCCTTAGGAGGTATGTCTGCATGTGTGATTGTTTCGTGTAAAGAATCCAGTTCCGTATCAAGAGTCTCGGGCCCTTTAAAGGAAGGGTTTCCACTCTTGCGACACAGCTGAGGGGATTACTAGTTTTTGCCTGAGCAGTCGGCCAGGAGCCTATCTGACCTTCTCTCTCTCCGGAGCAGAGAACGAAGATTAAACGCCCTGCTTTCCTGTGCAAAAATAGTAAGACCTACTACTACGGATTCTTCCCTCTATGTTGGTAACGGTGCATAACCCAGTAAGTCGTTGAATGTTGCGTAGGGCGCCTTATGTCCTTGGTCATTCATTGCTTGCAGCTACTTGTTGGGCGCCCTAGTCTGCTTGTGGTAATCTTCATGGTTGCGTCTTGTCGGTTGTCAGGTGACGACATAGAGTCACGTGAGTCCGTTTACTTCTACACGCGCACACACCTTAACATAAAAAAAAAAATTGCACCTGTTATCAGAGTTGTTGTCGTAACGAGGAGGGTCGTTACAGTAAATGTCTAACGACTGTGATTTAATGATGAATTAATAAATTAGACAACCCCATCAGTTTAATGAGTGATTATTGTATAAGTGGACTTAGAGTATGGACAACATATTACCCTAATAATTGTGTAAGGGTGTAATCTAGAGTAAAATATCTTTTGGTTCTCGTTTTATTGAGAAGTTTTAATAAGGGAATGGTTGTTATATAAAGATTTTATGGTTGTTTTTGTTATAAATGAAATAGTTCATTTTCTGTGCTCCATTAAATCTAGATATTTTTTTATATGCTATTTGAATGTGATTGGTCTGGTAACATATGTTTATTCTTGAGATAAAAGTACTTCTTAAGATCTTCTTAATTATTTCCCTCATTTTTAGGTTAATGTTGGTGTTAATTCAAATGATTGCATTAAATGATTTTAGAATATTGCGGTAATTTGATTTAGGATTATAGATTAAATGTTAGTTATTGCGTTAATTGATAATTTATAACTATTCATTATTTTTACGATTGTAACTAATGATTAATTATATTGTTAAATATTAATCTAGTCAAGTTTAGACTTGCACAATAAGGTCCTTTAAATGCTTAATTAGAGGGTACCTCGATGACCAATTCCATCTAAAGTTGCGCAATGTAATGGCCTTAAGACTAGTGTATATTGTACCTTAATGATATTCGCATTTAGATGTGTTAAGTGGGCTCGTGCTAGTTGATTAACATAGACTACATTTATGACTAGATTGGCTCAACGAATAATTGGGATAGTGGCGAAGTCGTTTGCTTATGTTTCTTGTTAAGGGTGAGGTTGTTCCTTTTTAATTAATGTGGTATTGGGTTGTAAACTTGTGTTGTGCTTGGTCTGCTTGTGTCGGGTGGGATGTAGACACCTCCATGTTCCTCAGAAAAGTCGCCAGCCCTCAGACCTTAAATGGTTAAAATCAATGGGAACCTGGGCTTGAGCGTTTCTTATGTGTCTTGGAGGTCCTAACCATTGCAGGGTAGGACGGATGGGTAGTCAGTATTATTATTTTGTCGGTTGATTGTTGTTCATTACTGGCAGATGTTGATGTGCATCTTATACCTTTATGTTGATATCACAGTTGCATGCGTCATGATTCATCATCATGTGGAAGTGCAGAGTATAATGTCTTGTTACCCTTGTACACATGCACACACAAAAGTAAAATTTTGCACTTGTTATAAGAGGTTTGTCGTCATACTGAGGAGGATCATTACAAGTTGTACACCTATAACCAATAGAATCTAGAACTCCCAAATATATTACGTTATTTCTAAGTTAGGGTACATGAATCACATCTATTAATGTTCTTATAGTACCATCATTCATTTTAATACGTATTCTACCAACCACAACAATTTTACAAGAAAAATGATTTCCCATAAAAACAACACCATCATCAATAGATTTGTAAGTTCAGAATCAATTTCTATAAAGACACAGTTGGATGGATGAACCAAAATCTAATAACCAATGCTGATGAACTGATGTGAAACATCACAAGTAGATAATACTTCATCAACTATACCTAAACCTGAACTTGTTTAAGATAAATTAGCTTCCTTTGATACCTCTATGGAGTCCTCTTTATATGCTTTCTGTCATTTCCGACAATCCTTCTTGTGATGACTAGATTTTCCACAGAACCAACATTTTTTCTTACCCTTATTTCCTTTTGACTTAGATCTTGATGTACTTCTATGATATTTCCCTCTTATCTAGATCGACCTATGACCATCATTTATTCTACAGTTGAAGTTTATTTAATTGGTCTTCCTCTCAATTCCTCACACAATAGAGCTCCAACAAACAATATCATAATCAATGACATATGTTGTGATAAAAAATATATATGTGACCAGATGATCCCAAGGCTCGGGTAATTAACACACTAATGTAACTTCTTTGTCCTCATCTTCATATTTTACTTCAATACTAGATAATTGACAAATCAGAGAATTGAAAACATTTAAATGATCGACAATTTTTGCACCTTTTGATATCAGTAAGATATACAAGCAATGACAAGAAAAAAACTGAGAAAAAAAATCAGTTTATGTGGGAAAACCATTTTAAGAAAAAACCATGTGGAAATGGTAATCGGTATTCTTATTATTGAAAGAAGAATTACATTAGCCAAACACAAGATTACAACCATCCTCTAACTCTCTTCCCACACACTACGCTACACTACATTGCTGCCCTGACACCTCTATGATTTTTTTAGATATATAGGATCTGATAGAGAATTAGACAAACTGATTAAAACTTGATCTACTAGTTACACAAATTCTTCACTATAGTGTGCATGCATGCACATTCTATTTTTACCTAATGTTGTGTGCATGCATCCGCATGGGAAATTAGTTGGGAGTTTGAACACATTCATCACAATATCACCCATTTTCCCATTGAATGTCTTCATGGCCTGAAGGTTGGCTTGAGAATTCATGGCTCAGAAGACATGGAAGGATTCCACATGAAAATAGAGTGAAGAGTCAATTTGATTCCAATGAAGTTAGAATTGAATTTGACATCTTGTGGGATCATGTTGAGTTGGAGATGGGATATTGTATTTTTTGAGTCCCCCATCATGATAAGTTTGTAGATATTTTGGGAACAAGATAAAGTGATCCCTTGCAACAAAGAATAAGCTTATGCTTGGATGTTGTAGGCCAATCCTTGATTTCATGACTAAGTGAACTCTATGTCTCCTCTAAGGTGAGAGAGAACCCCACCCGATCCTACCACCCCACTAGAAATATTTTTTTACTAAGTAATGGAGAGATTGTAATTAAACTATAATTATTATTAAGTATTTTCCTAAATATCTACACATGTGAAGTTCTTAATTCCACGAGTAATAGATAGATTAATTTCTAAGTAAAGATGAATTAATAATCTTTTTATAAATACATATTAAAATAATAATAAAAAATATAGAACAAATTATAATTACTATTTATGCTTATAAATAAGAGGTTAAAAGTTCTCAATCATATTTTTTAAAAGATCCATTTCCAATGTACAATGCAAAGGTTCTTAAATTAATTGATTTACAATAAGGTAAATTCAAAAAATGTTAAAACACCCTAAAATTATAAGGTGGTTTTACTCATATGATATCTACCTCTAAGGGCTAAGGAACCAAGGTCACATGAATGCATTTTCTTCACAGATCGAAATGAAAGAAATCATACAAGGAGGACACTAGGTGCAAAAGAGGAGAATAAAGTATTCATATAGGGGAGAGTTGGGGATCCTTGGGAACATGACCTGCCAATGGGAAACTCCACCCAAGGTGTCTTGCAATGCAAGTAAAATGAAAAATGATTTGATGAAAGATTGAGGGAAATAACTATGTGCTCTACCAATGAAGGAAAATTGGCTAAGGCTTGGAGGGTGCACTTAGGAGAGTTATATCGACTCAATTAAGGGGAACATGCGCCAAAGAGGATGTTTCGGTTAGAAATATTGGTGGATCAACCAAATGATGGAACACAAAATCTGGTGGGTCGGCTAGGCAAGTTTCCTGAACATGATCACATGAGGAGTTAACCCAACCTTTCCAAGGGGTGCGACTTGATGAACTAATGAGTCATCTCACCCATGGGAAAGATATATGATGGATGGGAACCTATAAAGGACGCATCTTGGTAGATATTTGGAGAGAAAGAAGAGATCTATGATTTTGAGGTAGACGAGGGTTAGATCCATCAAGGAGCCAAGTTACTCTATTTGGGAGGACATGTGTTTCTTTGAGGAGGATTCAGTGGATAGATTTTGGGGATATTCTTTTGGGAAATTTTTGGGGAATTACGGAAACATGGGTCTGTTGGAGGCATGTGTGAGGAAGAACCAAAATCCTTCAAGTCTATGGAAACAAAGATACAACAAGTCTACTATTAATGGAAACTCTGTGGTGCACCGTAGGTGTTTGTGGAACGATTGTGATAGAGAGTATTGGTGTGAAATATATGTTCATGAGTTTATTAGTGAGGTGAAGTGATTCGTTTGAACCTTCCAAGTTTTAAACTGAGTCGTTAGTGCTCATGTTGTAACTTCTCTGCAATAACAAATACTTAGTTGGGTGTTAGGCACGATTTGTGTCACTTGCACTGTATCTACATTTCTTTTGCTTGCTTCACTTTTTTTCTCTTGGCTTCTCATGTTCATGGATGTATGCTAAAATATGACTAAGTGTTAAATTTGTTAACAAATGTAAGTATACAAGAGTTTCATTGGATTAGGAGTGTGACTTGTCGGTAGCCTAAAATAGAGTATGGGTATGCTCTAACTGAAGAGGTTGAGTATGATTATCTTCCTAATTCACAGGTATTTGTTTTCAGTCATGTTTATAACCCATGAAGACTATACATGCAGGAATAAGGTATACCCCTCCACACGGGGGGGTTGTAGGCAGGGCTTGCCCCCCCTTAGAGGTTCAGGATCAAGCGAGACCCAAAAGGAAAAATTTCCATATAAATTTATATTGTAATTTCATAGTAAATCTAGACCATTCATTATAAGGTCACATATTTCATGGTAGAAGTTATGTTAGGTCATTTTTCCCTAGAAGGAAACTCTATTTTATGAGGGAATTGTATTGTTGTTTTGTATCATTTCGAATATTGTATTCTGAGAAAGGATATTATGTGAGAAAGAAGGGGAGGTTACAATGGGTGTGATGTAGTTTGTATCCCTTCATTCTTTTGGATAATAAAAACGAAGGACCTGGAAATTTCTTTTGTGGACGTAGCACACACTAGGTGAACCACATATATTTGTGTCTCTATTATATTTTGTATCCTCTATGTTTTATTTATACATTTTATTTTATTGCCCCGTGATCTTGTTTTCCTAACAAGTGGTATCAAAGTGAAAGGTAACTCGTAGGAAAATATGGTTCTTTGTTCGAGTGGGAGCAACGGTGGAAGATGGAAAATCTAGAGTCAAGAAATTTAATGGAAAAACTACCCGTTATTGAAGATGGAGATGGATAATTATTTATATCAGAATGATCCATTACTACCATTGGGTGGAATAACAAAGAATTCAATGACCATGAATGACAAAGAATGGGAGGTTCTTGATAGTAAGACACTAGAAACAATATGGTTGAGCCTGGAAGCATCAGTGGATTTCAATATTTCGAAAGAAAAGACAATGAAGGAGTTCACAAACACATTGGATAAACTGTATGAAAAAGCCTCGACGTCCAATAAGGTATCTATAATGAAGAGATTATTTAATATGAATATTTTAGAAGGTGGGTCTATTGCAGATCATTTAAATGAATTTAAGATGGATACTAATCAACTAACTTATTTAAAAGTGGAATTTCATGATGGTGTCAAGGCTCTTCTAATATTCTGGTCATTTCCAGAAATTTGAAGTGGCTTGGTCATGGGTGTAAGTAACTTTTTCTCTCATTCAAACACTTTAAAATTTGATGATGTTTTTGGTGTTATCCTTAGCAAGAAAATGCAACAAAAAATCACAAGTGAGATATCAGGTAATGCATTAAACATGGAGAGTAGGGGAGGACAAAATAATAGAGGAAAGGGCTCAGGGAACTACAGGAATTCTAGGAAGGGAAGATCTAAATCCAGAATGGAAAAGATGTCTTGCTAGAATTGTGGGAAGAAATAACATCTAAAGAAAGACTACAGAGTTCCAAAAAACAAAGAGATCGAAAAGAGGAGAAAAGTCAGGAAGAAATTGTAACAGGTGATGTGTTTGCGGATGCTTTGATTATTTTTGTAGATTCAGGGGCTTCATTTAATTCCACACCCTATATGAAACATTTTCTAGATTATGTTCAAGGTTATCTTGGTCAGGTTCATTTGGGTGATGATGCACCGTGAAAAATTGTTAGAATGGGAAAGGTAAAAATAAAGAAAATGATTGTAAACCAATGGTTGTTGAAAGAGGTAAGACATGTTCCACATTTATGGAAAAATCTAATTTCAACATGAAAGTTGGAAAGTGAAGGTTTCATATCTATATTTACATATAAGGCATGGAAGGTCACCAAAGGATCATTGGTGATAGCAAAATGAGACAAGGTAGGTACAATATATTTATGTACTAGTAATATTTATTCTTCTATCTATTTAGCTTCTACAAGAGTGGATACATTATTGTGGCATCATAGGCTTGGACACATGACTGAGAAGGGGATGCATATACTTCAGAAAATATTTTTTTTGCCAGATCTTAAACAAATTGATTTGGATTTTTTTGAGCTTTATGTTTATGGAAAACATAAGAGAGTCATATTTCTCAGAGTTGAAAAATAAAAGAAGAGTGAAATCCTAGATCTTGTGCATAAAAATGTATGGGGACCAACTCATGTATCATCTCTTGGTGGCTCTCGTTATTATATTACTTTTATTGATGAAGCAGCTAGAAAAACTTGGGTTTATTGCATTCAAAAAAAATATGATGTTTCTGATACTTTTAAGAAATGGAAAACATTGGTTGAGAATGATACAAGAGAAAGGTTGAATTGTCTCAGAGAAGACAATGGAGGTGAATATTGCATTGATGATTACTATTAATACCATGAGATTCGTAGAGAGAAGATAGTTCCAGGAACACCACAAGAAAATGGTGTGTCAGAAATGATGAAAAGAACAATCATGGAGCATGCAAGGAGTATGATATTCCACATCGGGTTTCCTTTACAGTTCTAGATAGATTCTCTAGATATTGTTATTTACTTAATAAACAAAGGAAAATCAATCTCTTTGGATGGTGGAATTACATAGGAGGCATGGACAAGTAAAAATGTAAACTATTCTTTTTTGAATATTTTCGGTTGTGAAGAATTTGTCCATATTGATAAAGAAAATAAAACAAAGCTTGAGTCAAAATCCAAGAGGTGTACCTTTATCAGATAAAGTGTTAATGATTTTGGTTATATTTTATGGGATTATAAAAATAACAAAATCATTAGGAGTAGAGATGTCATATTCAATGAGAAGGTCATATACAAAGATAAGTTGCAGGGAAATTTACAAGAAAAAGAAAAACCAGAATACAAAGTGCTTGATGAGATCACTAAAAAATAAATTCAAAAGGTACCAGAAAATAAAAATGTACAATAATAGGAGAATCAAGTACCTCAAACTCCTGCAAGTTTTTTTAGAAGATCTACAAGGTTAAGTAGACCCACTAAATGATACTCTCCTTCATTATATTATTTATTGTTGATTGATTCTCATGAACCATAATTTTATGAAGAGGCAATGTAGGTAGACACTAAAAAGAAGCGGGAGAAAGGCATAAAAGAGGAAATGGATTCCTTGGTAAATAACTAGACTTGGGAATAAAAGGTTTTACTGCGAAAGTGAGAGTTCCATTCATATTTAAAATAACTCATCCTTCCATTTGAATAACAAGAATATACATATTAGGTATCATTTCATAAAATCCGTCTTAAAAGATGTCCATTTGAAGTTGGAAAAGATACATACTAGCCAGAATCCTAGAGACATGTTAACAAAGGGAGTAACCAGGGAGAAAAAAAATTCCTGCTTAGTTTGAGTTGGTATGCAAGCATGAAGGTGAATATGAGATATTTTCTAGGTATAATAAGGATCATAGTCCACTAGATAAAACATCGGTGGACTTATTGATATCAATCTCCAAGTGGGAGATTATTGGTTTTGGATCTCGACTATCTTCCTGATTCATAGGTCCTTGTTTTCATCCATGTTTATACCACATGAATACTATAAAACCCTCCACACAGGGGTTTTCATGGAGGGCTTTCCCCCTCTTCCAGATCCGAGGGGATCATCCCCCTAGATGGGCGGTCCAGGGAAAATCGGGGCTTTGGGGATGAATCCCCCAAAGGCAAAATTGTGTTGTAAATGTATATTTCCATTTCATATTAAATATGGATTTTTTATTATAAGGTCATAGATATGATGGTAGAAGTTATCTTATGATTTTTTTCCCTAGAAGGAAACCCTCTTTTATGAGGGAATTGTATTTTGGTTGTGTATCATTGTGAATATTGTATTTTGAGAGAGGATACTATTTTAGACACAAGAGGAAGTAACATTGGGTTTGATGTAGGTTGTATCCCTAAATTTTGTTGGATAATAAAAAGGAGAGACCTAGAAAAAGGAAGTAGTCTATGAAAAGTACCATTGCCTAATTGATTTTTGTGATGGCATTTCTATCTATATAGTCCTACTAATATCTATATATACTTCTTATTTTATACTTTAACCAACCTTTCTATGATGATGTGTCTATATCTAGAGTTCTACTACTCTCTAGATATACTTCTTTTTATAGTATCTAAATATACTTCCACACTTAGCATTTTAATTGTGATTCTTATTAGTATATTAATTTTAATTCAATTATAAATTAACTTCGATCATCGAAAATTAGTTATGTAATACATCATTTGTCTTATTGATAAATATTTATCAATAAATATTCATTTTAAGAAGTTAAAAATCACAAGAATGAAAAACATCATTCTACAATAGAAAAATTACCTAAAAAGGAAGTAGTATGCAAGAATAATTGTTTCTTGATTGATAACCATATTTTTAGGAAAACTACCAAAAGTCACTTGACATACATTTCTTTGATTGTAACATCCCACTCTAGCGCACTGAGAAAACTTATTCTTTGAGGACACTTTCTCGCAAGTGATCTGGACTTTTATGATGTTAAAACATTTATCCTTGATTATGATGCGTTATGATAGATGACATGATGTTTTACTGCTTTGATGTAGATGGGTGCTTTGACTCAGTTTTATTGAGTGTGCAGGGTTTTGGACCTTAAGGATGAAGAGGCATCGGTGGAACCCCTTGGACTCTGGATTGAGTCAGGGAGTGTGCTATTTGGGTTGATTTATTTACTATGATATTTAATTGATTTGATGATATGATGTTGACATGTTCTGACACGATTGTTGATGATGCAGGATAACCATAGCTTGCTGACCAGACTCACATATGGAGTAAAGGGGCCACACATGATTTCCAGAGAGGTTGATGAAGGGGTGTGGACAGCAGCCCTGCCACAGCCTACTAGCACTCTCGCCGTGTCTTGAACTGTAGGTTAACGATTACCTAGTTCGAGAGGATCCACGATGCCATGAGGGCAGACTGCGAAAGTCGCTCACAATGATTCTAAGGGGTGCACAATAAGGCAGGGGCGTTATTCCTTAGATCCCTTAGTCTCCCACAAGTTCACCTAGAGGAGTGTTGACTCCAGGGGTTATAGATGTCTACCAATTAGTCAAGTTGATGAGTGGCACCCTTGGAGAACGTGGTGCATCCTGAAGGGCACGTCGCGCAAAAGAACCACAAGAAACAAGTGGCACCCTTGGTGCACGTGGTGCATCCTGAAGGGCACATCACGCAAAATAACCACAAGAAGCGAGTGGCACCCTTGGAGCACGTGGTGCATCCTGAAGGGCACGTCACACAAAAGGAACGAATGAGGCGAGTGGCACCCTTGGAGCACGTAGTGCATCCTGAAGGGCACGTCACATTGATGATGATGAAGAAACAAACCTAGATGGCCCTAAAACATTAGCGCCTGAATAAATCCTTAAAACAACTTCCCTAACCAAGTTTCGCCCCATTCAAAACCTAAGTCCTAAGTCTAAAATTTCTCTAGGGTAAAAATTTAGTCTAACCTGAAGAAAAAGGACCCTAAAAATAAAAATCAAAATTTAAACAAAAACCCACTTTAAGTAATAGTTTGGTCTTCATAAAATTCTTGGGGTAAATGAAGAGAGTAAGAATTAAATTAAAACTAGTGGATTTAAAATTTTCAAGAAGAAATCATTTATTTAACTTGTGAAGGTGTAAAAAGATATCAATTTAATAATAAAAAGTAAAAGAGTAAAAAGTGAAACTACCATTTTGGTTCTAATAAAGAGGGGAAAGAAGGGAATAATAAGAATTAGGAAACTAAGTATTGGAGGAAACATAATAAAGGAAAGTGGAAACTTATGGTAAAAAGCAAGGTCAACATAGTAAGGAATCTGCAATTAAGAACCTGCTAATTTGAGCTAATTTAGTAACATCATTTTTAGGGAAAGTATTTAAAACATGTAAGGGGATCTAGGAACACCTAGGAGTAAATTTAGGAGAGAATCTAGGTGGCTAAGGGATTTGAGTCAATTAATAAATTTAAAGAAATTATTTATTGGAGAAAAGAAGGGGATGGACGACACTTGTGCCATGGAGAATATTTAGAATATTTTATTGAAACTTAATTTAAATATGAATTAGGGAAAGTTGGTGGGTCTCAAAACTATAGAAAAGAAAAGGGAGATGAGGAGGATGGGGATTGGTTGATAGCGTAATGTTACGTTGTCGTATTGTGACTTGACTGATTACTTGTGAGGAGTTGGGATTTTCCAGCTCGGATTGGAGTGGTAGCTTGGCCTTGCGAGGTGAGGTGGGAAGCTAGACATACCATATGAATAGTGTGTGACCCCTTTGCGGCTCGGGGGGATAAGGGGGAAGCAGAGTACCCCTAGCAATTGGCTAGGAGATACCAGTGTAGTCTCCACAGTTGGGGAGCGGGAGCGATGCGGAGCAGGATCGGCACGGAGCGCGGGGTCATCATTCGAGGCAGGCAACAAGACAACGATATGCTATTTTATTTGTATATTAGAAAGGATTAGTAACCTATGCTTGATCTGTATGTGGATGTAAATGGAAGATTTCTGTCTTGAGCCCTACCCATTCATCGATGGCCTAGAGTTTTGGGGTCAGTTTTTCTTGTTTGGATTCACCGTCTCATGGTTGGGATCCTTAAGTCTCTGTCTTCGTGGCTACATATCCCTAGATGTGACGTCTTCTCTTTTTAATTTATTAATGTGTTATTACAACGATTTCCTCTATAAAAGAAAATATTAGTGAACCCTGATAGCTACTGCCCTAAGCACTAAACTCCTCCTGTTAGAATGGTGATTTATATTTAATGACAATTTGATTATATTTCTGGCGAGGTGCTTCGCTGGTATGGCAACAATTATATTTTTGACAATTTATGAGTTTTTAATTCACCAGCGCATTCTTCCTTGTCCTTCAACCACGAATTTATTGCCCTTATTCCAATATCGAATGGTAGCATTAGGCCATGTCCATTGTTCCACTGGAAGGAAGCTGCCTCTTGAATTGGCTAAATGATGACCTTCACATCAATGATTTGTGCACAGTCGAATTTGTGATTTTGGTTAGCCCCCTCTCCTCTGCGTACTGTGATAAATTTTTGACTACCCTCCTCTGTCATTCACGTTTTAGTTCAGCCAGAGTCAACCCTCTACCCGTTCGCATTCTTTAACCATTGTGTAAGCAGTCCTCTTCAACTGAATCAGTGTATTGGTTGCCTCAATATTGCCTATGATCTTGTAGATGCATTTGACATAACCCTTACCTCCGCAAATGCACTACGGTGACACTTGCTCTGTGTTTTGTCCGTACCTCTACATGTGGGTTCTAGTTACTCTGCGTTTGGCGGAGGGGAACCCCACACTTTCGGCTACTGAATCTCTACGAATCGATGATTACCTAGCTCGGTGTATGTGTTAATGATTCTCTGCATACTGCGAATGATTACCCACGCGACATTCAACAAAATTCACTGCGAATTTGATGTGTAATCGCTGAGTCATTGGGCACACCAATTCTGCATTGGATTCTGTACCGCAGGGCAGAGAGATTCGAGCCAGGGTGGAAGCAGCGAATGCATTCTTTTACCTGAAGCAGCGAATCCTTTCGTTTTTACCTGCGTTTGGAGGGGGGTTTCCTGTAACGGCGATGTTTTTATTTACTCGGCATTGCCAGCCTTACTGGCATGCAACGTTATCATGGCAGTGATTTATTTAAATAAAGAAATCTTAACTGTGCAACTGAGTTTGGGGAAGGGAACTTATTTTAGGTGATGGGTTGACTTGCAATTAACTAGAATTAATTACCCTTGTTTCTCAGTAGTTTCTTGTAGTCTCTTTAGTCAATTCCTCTCCTGGTTGTTCGATCCTTAGCTTGGCAGCACATTGAGGTTAAGGTTATTCTTAATTTGTTCTTGATAGCATCCTGCCTTCGATACTATTATGTCCTTGTTTACCTTTAATGCCTAGTTAGATGGCACTAATGTCCTTGATAATAAATGAGCCATGTATGATGTCTGGACAATAAATTTCTAGCGAGGACCTATCTATTTATTTTCCTATATTTTTTGTTGTAGCTATTCACACTGAATACAACGACAGATTATTGTAAAGGTCACTGCGGACAGTTGCAGACAGAAAAAGAAGGAAGAATTATGAATGTCTCCTTTCTTGTGTATTCTCCAGTTGGGATAATTTCACCCTTTTATCGATTGAAGACTCTCCTTGAAAATTTGGCCTCCTGAAACCTTGACTTGTGAACCTTCTTCCATTTTTGTTGGGCAAGATTAAATATGATGGAATTACACTAACTACTTAATTTCGTTAAGTATTTAATAACAACAATCTACTTTAGCATTTCCTTATTTAGTTAACATTCATGCAACATACTACTTTTTGGTTATTCTTCAATTACAACAATCTACATTATTTTATAAAGGCAACCCACCATATTTTATTCAACATTCATTAACAACAATTCACTTATTTAGTTAGTACTCACTAATAACAAGCTACTTAAGTTAGCTAATGTGTCAGTTAATGTTAATGTAAAGCAATGGAAGTTGATGTAATGGGATGTGAATGTGAGGTAATGTAATGTTAAAGTAATATAGAAGGAATTATGTAATAATTGTTCAAGTAATGATTGTTAAAGTAATATGGTTTTAATGGTAATAATTGTTAAATAATTATGGTTTTATAAGGTAATAATGGTTAAAATAATGTTGAAGTATTTATGTAATAATTGTTAAAGTGACTTGAGTTTAATGATTTAGGATGATTGCTTTATTCATGGCAGATTAATTATGGGTTAATGTCAACTTTCCTAAATGATAAATCATAACTATTCAATCTTTACTTATCATTAATGAATGAGTTAATTGATTTTAGAATACTGCGTTAACTTTAAATCAAATGTTAAGGTTCGTTGTAAATGAAATCTTGAACTAGTCATTATTCTTGATTAAATTGGATCAATTATTGGTTACATGTTATCCTAGTCAAGAACAAACGTGCACAATAAGGTCCTCGAGTGATTAATTTTAGAAGGTACCCTGGTGACAAATTTGATCTAAAGTTGCGCAGTGGAATGGCCTTGAGACTCTTATAGATGTAGTCCTTTGTTTAACTTAATGTTGTACTTGGTTGTAACCCTTATTGCTTGGTCTGTTGTGTTGGGTGGGATGCAGACACCTCCATGTTCCTCAGAACAGTCGCCAACCCTGAGACCTTAAATGGTTAAAATCGATGGGAGCCTGGGCTTGAGTGTTTCTTATGTGTCTTGGAGGTCCTAAACTTTGCAGGGTAGGACGAGCGAGTAGTGAGTCTGACTTATTTCCTCAGTGATCGTCGTTAATGCATGCAGCTGCCTATTGTACATCGTATGTCGTCTTGTTGTGTTTGCCTTGCTTGCATCTTGTTCTTCGTCGAGTTACTAGTTTCTTCTTGAGCAGTCGGCCAGGAGCCTATCTAACATTCTCTCTCTCCGAAGCAGAGAACTAAGATTAAACGCCCTACTTTCCTGTGCAGAAATAGTAAAATTCTACTACTATAGATTCTTCCATCTGTGTTCATACTGTACATAACACAGTATGTCATTTAATGCTTGCAGTTACTTGTTGTGCACCTTATGTCTTCTTGTTGTGATCATCGTGGTTGCGTCTTGTTAGTCGCCAGGTGGCGATGTAGAGTCAAGTGTGTCTATTTCCCTTTTCATGCACGTACACACCTTAAACAAAAAAAATAAAAAAATTGCACCTGTTATCAGAGTTGTTGTCGTAACGAGGTGGATGCTACATATGGTATCAGATCCGGTTTGACCCGTGACTTGGGATTCGATACGGCTTCCATTGACATGATTAGATTTGATTATACTGTTGCTGATCGAGTTGATTATGTGCATGAAGGTAATCATATTTAGAGGACGTCGTGGAGGCAGACGACGAGGTGCTAGGGGAGGAGGCGTGACACCTCCAGTAGCATCCATGACTGAGGGGTCTAACCCCCAGGGAGGTGAGCAAGTTCTTGGACAGGAGAAAATAACAGTTGTAGATGTTGTTGGGATGATGATATCTTTTCAGCGCAGAGACGAGGCCAGGGCATCGACACCCACTGAGGTTCTGCCACACGCACCGACCGTTATAGATAGCATTCACTGTGAACTCAAGAAGGTTAAATTTCTCGAGTTATTTGGTGCCCTGGATGGTGCTGCCACCGGGGCATGGTTGGAGAATATGGCAATGTGCTTTGCACTTCACGATTATACCTCCAACATGAAGGTATGCATGGTGGTCTTTCAACTGAAGGGGAGCGCTCTTCTATGGTGGAAGACACTCCTGTCGTAGCTGAACATGGCCATTGAAGACATGTCATGGGAACTGTTCGAGGAACGGTTCCGAGAGAGGTACCTTTCAGAGGAACTCATCGAGCGTCAGCTCAATGTGTTCAATGCATTACGATAGGGAGGTCGTATGGTGCCTGAGTACGAGGCACATTTTATGGAGCTTCTACAGTATCCTCCGCACCTTAACACTAAGAAGCTCAAGGTCAACAGGTTCATGTTTGGCCTTAACGATAGCCTACGTGCAAAGGTTAGGATCTTGATGCCTCAAACCTTGCACGAAACTATCCAAAAGGCCATCATAGCAGAGGAGGATCTTATTAGTGGGGGTCAAACCAAGACTCCAGCGAGACCAGTAGGGCAGGGTTCATCTGGTACACCACAGCATCAGACCCCAGCGAGACATATGCCAAGATATCATGGCTTCCAGAGAGGATCCACTTTCACTACACCCTAACGACCGCCGCCTCAGCAGCGGGCACCTTATCGGGGACCACAACATCAGCAGCAGCGTCGCCCACAGCAGCAGCAGTTTAGGCCTGTTTAACATAATAGACCTGGGTTCCAGGTCGATGGGCCATCATATTCTACTTCGGGTACCAGGACTACTAGGCCGAAGAAGGGGTGTTGGACGTGTGGGGAGACACACTAAGCGCGACTGTCCTGTGGAGAGGACCAGAGAATCCAGATCAGTCGGACCCATGACAGTGGGAGATATGGGCAAGGCCCATCGAATTCATGTGGCGGTGAATAACCACCAGGCAGAGCACCATTCGACGGTGCTCGAGATGACAGGTACTGTCACTGACCAGACCCGTAGTATTTTGATAGACCCAGGTGCTACTGAGAGTTTCATTTCTGGTGCAACGCTAAAAAGGATTAAGGTAAAGGTAGTTGAACAGGACGAGTTTATCTTCGTAGAGATGGATTCAGGAGCCAAATAGAAGGTTGGAGGAAAGTTTACAGGCTGTGTCCTTAACCCGGGAGAGTTTGTCACGAGGGTAGACTTGTACGTCACAATATTAGGATCTTATGACATTGTGATTGGTATGGATTGGTTGGAATCGCATGAGGCAATACTCAACTGTAAGACGAAACGGTTGAGCTTGGTCGATGACGAAGGACAGAGACATGTGATTGTAGGACGGAACCAGGGAGTATCCCTGAGGTTCATCTCTTCCTTACAGTTACAGAAGAGCATGCACAAGGGGTGTAAGCTTTATGCAATCCTCGCACTAAATTAAAAGGGAGTAGTGGAAGGTCTAGAACACCTTCCGGTGGTGAATAAGTTTGCGGATGTATTTCCATAGGAGTTGCCTGGGATGCCACCGGAAAGGGAAATGGAGTTTGCCATAGACCTGAAATCGGGGACCAAACTGATAGCAAGAGTGCCTTATCGGATGTCGACCCCGGAGTTGCAAGAGATGAAAATGAAACTAAAGGAGTTGTTGGACCGGGGACTGATACGCTCTAGTGTGTCACCGTGGGGTGCACCATTTATTTTCATATGAAAGAAGGATGGATCATGGAGGTTTTGCATTGACTACTGTCAACTGAACAAGGCTACGATCAAGAATCAGTATCCCTTACCAAGAATTGATGATCTATTTGATCAAATGAAGGGTGCGATGGTGTTCTCCAAGATCGATTTGTGATCAGGATATCACCAGTTACGGATCAAGGAGGATGACGTCCCTAAGACCACTTTTAAGACGATATTTGGACATTACAAGTTTATCGTTTTACCGTTTGGACTAACAAATACCCTAGGGGTATTCATGAGTTTGATGAACGAGGTGTTCTGCAAGTACTTGGACAAGTTTGTCCAAGTATTCAATGACGATATCTTGATCTACTCTTAGACGATGGAGGAGCATGACGAGCACTTGTGCTTGGTACTACAGTTCCTACGAGAGCACAAATTGTATGGGAAGTTGTCCAAATGCTCTTTTTATCAATCAAGGATTCACTACTTAGGGCATGTCATCTCTGGCAAAGGTATCATCATGGATCCAGCCAAGGTTGAGGCTATTATGGAATGGCTTTCACTGACGAATGTCATAGAAGTGCGTAGTTTTATGGGTTTAGCACGATACTATCGACGGTTTGTCGAGGGATTTTCGAAGATAGCAAATCCGATCACGGAATTGCAGAAGAAAAACAAGAAGTTTGTTTGGACCGAGAAATGTGCGGAATCATTTCGAAGGCTTAAAGAGTTGTTGACCACAGCGCCGATACTAAGGGTCCCTGACATGGACGCAGACTTCTTGGTATGCACTGATGCATCCAAGGAAGGTTTAGGCAGAGTCTTGATGCAAGATGGACGAGTGATTTCTTACATTTCGAGGAAGCTGAGAAGGCATGAGGAGAACTATGCGACGTATGATTTGGAGTTATTAGCCATCATATATTCCTTGAAGGTTTGGAGACACTACCTTGTTGGAAAAAAAATTGAATTAAGGACTGATCATTGTGGACTACAACACATTTTTACGCAAAGCGACCTGAATGGGCAACAACGGAATTGGTCGGAATTGCTTAGCGAGTATGACTTTGAGATTACTTACATAAAGGGAACAATGAACCGAGTGGCAGAAGCTTTGAGTCGGAGGCCGCACATCTTTTTGGTGTTTCCTCTTCAGACGAATCTACGTCAGAAAATTCTCACTTTACAGCATGACGACGAATGGTACAATGAGGTCAATGGTTTTATCAGACAAAAAACAATGATGGTACCATGATATGAGGGATTATATTTTGATCGTGATGGGTTATTGAGGTTTAGAGGTTGGATTTATGTAACGTCAAACGACGAGTTGAGGATGTCGATCCTGAGCGAGTCTCATAGAGTAGTCTACATGGCTCACCCAGGAGTCACGAAGATGAGGGCAGACCTTAAATCCTTATTCTTCTGGAAGGGAATGAAGGCTGACATAGTCAACTATGTGGCCAGATGTCTATAGTTTCAGTAGGTAAAGGTTGAACATAGACACCTAGCAGGATTACTTCAACCCCATGCCATTCCGGAATCGAAATGGGAAGTTATTTCGATGGATTTTATTGTTGGATTTCCACTGACGACAAGGAGACACGACTTGATTTTTGTAGTAGTAGACACTCTGACGAAAAGTGCTCACTTTATTCCTATGTGTATGACATATTAGGCACCTGACATAGTGATATTTTTCATCAGTGAGATTGTGAGGCTACATGGCGTGCCTAAAAAGATTATATCCGATTGAGGATCGATGTTTACTGGACGATTTTGGACGAGTTTCCAAGAGGCCTTGGGAACCCAACTTAATTTTAGTACTGTATATCACCTAGAGACTAACGGATAGACCGAACAAATGAACCAAACCTTGGAAGACATGTTGTGCATGTACGTGATGGACCAACAAAAGCATTGGGAGGAATTCTTTCCTCTAGTAGAGTTCGCTTACAACAACAGTTACCAGAGCACCATTAATTTGGCACCTTTTGAGTTTCTTTATGGGTGACCGTGTCGGACACCCTTGAGTTGGGATCGTCTTGAGGATAGGGTCCCGGTGGGACCAAAAGTGATCCAAGAAATGGAAGAGAAAATGAAAACCATAAGACAAAGGATTAAAGAAGCGCAGGATCGACAGAAGAGTTATGCCGATGTGCACTGAGTCGACCGTAGTTACGAGGTCGGCGATTGAGTCTTCTTGCGGGTTAAACCGCATAAGAGTTTGATCAAGTTGGGAAAGGGAGATAAACTCTCTCCTAGGTTCGTGGGACCTTTCGATATTGTGGAGATAAAGGGGCCCGTGGCCTATCAACTAGCCTTGCCTGATTCTTTGAGGCGTATGCACGATCTTTTTCATGTATCTGTTTTGAGACATTATATTAGTGATCCTACACATGTGATTGACACGAGTTCCTTGCAGGTATCAGACGAGGGAGCGCTCACGGCTGAGCCAGACTGCATTTTAGATCATCGCGTTCAACAGTTACGACGTCGAACGGTAGATCAGGTCAAGGTCCAGTGGGACAGTTATAGTCCACACTTGGTGACCTGGGAGGATGCATATGATATGCGCCAGTAGTTTCCATTTTTGTTTGATAGATAGACTTATGATACTTTGGTACTTTTATTTTGGCATTTATACTAAGAAACTTCAGGATGAAGTTTAGGCCAAGAGGGTATGTAACATCCCGCTCAGGCACACTGAGAAAACTTATTCTTTGAGGACACTTGCTCGCAAGTGATATGGAATTTTATGATGTTAAAACATTTATCCTAGATTATGATGCGTTATGATAGATGACATGATGTTTTACTTCTTTGACGTAGACGGGTTTTTTGACTCAGTTTTATTGAGTGTGCAGGGTTTTGGACCTTCAAGATGTAGAGGCATCGGTGGAACCCCTTGCACTCCGGATTGAGTTAGGGAGTGTGCTATTTGGGTTGATTTATTTATTGTGATATTTCATTGATTTGATGATATGATGTTGACATGTTCTGACACGATTGTTGATGATGCAGGCTAACGATAGCTTGCTGACCAGACTCACATATGGAGTAAAGGGGCCACACATGATTTCCAGAGAGGTTGATGAAGGGGTGTGGACAACAGCCCTGCCACAGCCTACTAGCACTCTCGCCGTGTCTTGAACTGTAGGTTAACGATTACCTAGTTCGAGAGGATCCACGATGCCATGAGGGCAGACTGCGACAGTCGCTCATGATGATTCTAAGGGGCGTGCAATAAGGCAGGGGGATTTTTCCTTAGATCCCTTAGTCTCCCACAAGTTCACCTAGCGGAGTGTTGACTCCATGGGTTATAGATGTCTACCAATTAGTCAAGTTGGCGAGTGGCACCGTTGGAGCACGTGGTGCATCCTAAAGGGCACGTCACACAAAATAACCACAAGAAGCAAGTGGCACCCTTGGAGAACATGGTGCATCCTGAATGGCATGTCGCGCAAAAGAACCATAAGAAGCGAGTGGTACCCTTGGAGCACGTGGTGCATCCTGAATGGCACGTCGCGCAAAAGAAACAAATGAGGCAAGTGACATCCTTGGAGCATGTAGTGTGTCCAGAAGGGCACGTCGCATTGATGATGATGAAGAAACAAACCTAGATGGCCCTGAGACATTAACACCTTAAGAAATCCTTAAACCAACTTCCCTAACCAAGTGTTGCCCTGTTCAGAACCTAAGTCCTAAGTCTAAAATTTCTCTAGGGTAAAAATTTAGTCTAACCTGAAGAAAAAGGACCCTAAAAGTAAAAATCAAAATTTAAACAAAAACTCACTTAAGTAATAGTTTGGTCTTCATAAAATTCTTTGGGTAAACGAAGAGAGTAAGAATTAAATTAAAATTAGTGGATTTAAAATTTTCAAGAAGAAATCATTTATTTAACTTGTGAAGGTGTAAAAAGATATCAATTTAATAATAACAAGGAAAAGAGTAAAAAGCACAACTACCATTTTGGTTCTAATAAAGAGGGGAAAGAAGGGAATAATCAGAATTAGGAAACTAAGTATTGGAGGAAACATAATAAAAGAAAGTGGGAACTTATGATAAAAATCAAGGCCAACATAGTAAGGAATCTGCAATTAAGAACCTGCTAATTTGAGCTAATTTAGTAACATCATTTTTGGGGAAAGTAATTAAAACATGTAAGGGGATCTAGGAACACCTAGGAGTAAATTTGGGAGCGAATCTAGGTGGGTGAGGGATTTGAGTCAATTAATAAATTTAAAGAAATTATTTATTGGAGAAAAGAGGGGGATGGACGACACTTGTGCCATGGAGAATATTTAGAATATTTTATTGAAACTTAATTTAAATATGAATTAGGGAATGTTGGTGGGTCTCAAAACTCTATAAAAGAAAAGGGACATGAGGAAGATGGGGATCAGCTGATAGCATAACATTACGCTGTCGGATTGTGACTTGACTGATTACTTGTGAGGAGTTGGGATTTTCCATCTTTGATTGGAGTGGTAGCTCAGCCTTGCGAGGAGAGCTGGGAAGCTAGACATACCATATGGATAGTGTGTGCCCCCTTTGCAGCTCGGGGGGCTATGGGGGAAGCAGAGTACCCCTAGCGATTGGCTGGGAGTTACCAGTGTAGTCTCTACGGTCGACGAGCGGGAGCGGCACAGAGCAGGAGCGACACGGAGCGCGGGGTCATCATTTGAGGCAGGCAACAAGGCAACGATATGTTATTTTATTTGTATATTAGAAAGCATTAGTAACCTGTGCTTGATCTATATCTGGATGTAAATGGAATATTTCTTTCTTGAGCCCTGCCCATTCATCGATGGCCTGGAGTTTTCGGGTCAATTTTTCTTGTTTGGATTCACCGTCTCATGGTTGGGATCCTTAAGTCTTTGTCTTCGTGGCTACGTATCCCTAGATGTGACGTCTTCGCTTTTTAATTTATTAATGTGTTATCAAAGTGGTTTCCTCTATAAAAGAAAATATTAGTGAACCCTGATAGCTACTGCCCTAAGCACTGAACTCCTCCTGTTAGAATGGTGATTTATATTTGATGACAAATTAATTATATTTCTGGCGAGGTGCTTCGCTGGTATGGCAGCGATTATATTTTTGACAATTTCTGAGTTTTTAATTCACCAGCGCATTCTTCCTTGTCCTTCAACTACGAATTTGTTTCCCTTATTCCAATAGTGAATGGTAGCGTTAGGCAATGGCCATTGTTCTAGTGGAAGGAGGCTGCCTCTTGAATTGGCTAAATGATGACCTTCACATCAACAATTTGTGCACAGTCGAATTTGTGATTTTGGTTATCCCCCTCTCCTCTGCGTACCATGATAAATTGTTGACTACCCTCCTCTTCCATTCATGTTTTAGTTCAGCCAGAGTCGACCCTCTACCCATTCGCATTATTTAACCATTGTGTAAGCAGTCCTCTTCAACTGAATCGATGTATTGGCCACCTCATTATTGCCTCCGATCTTGTAGATGCGTTAGACATAACCCTTACCTCCGCAAATGCACTACGGTGACACTTGCTCTGTGTTTTGTTTGTGCCTCTGTATGTGGGTTCTAATTACTCTGCGTTTGGCGGATGAGACCCCCACACTTTCGGCTACTGAATCTCTACGAATCGATGATTACGTAGCTCGACGTATGTGTTAATGATTCTCTGCGTACTGGGAATGATTACCCACGCGACATTCAATGAAATTCACTGTGAATTTGATGTGTAACCACTAAGTCATTAGGTGCACCAATTTTGCATCGGATTCCGTACCACAGGGCAGAGAGATTCGAGCCAGAGTGGAAGCAACAAATCCATTCTTTTACCTGAAGCAGCCAATCCTTTCGTTTTTACCTGTGTTTNGGGTTCCTGTAATGATGATGTTTTTATTTACTCGGCATTGTCATCCTTACTGGCATGCAATGTTATCATGGAAGTGATTTATTTAAATAAAGTAATCTTAACTGTGTGACTGAGTTTGGGGCAGGGAACTTATTTTAGGTGACGGGTTGACTTGCAATTAACCAGAATTAATTACCCTTGTTTTTCAGCAGTTTTCTATAGCCTCTTTAGCCAATTCCTTTCCTGGCAGTTTGGTCCTTAGCTTGGCATCACATCGAGGTTAAGGTTATTCTTAATTTGTTCTTGATAGCATCCTGCCTTTGACATTGTTATGTCATTATTTACCGTTAATGCCCAGTTAGATGGCACTAATGTCCTTGATAATAAATGAGCCATGTATGATGTCTGGACAATAAATTTGTGGCATGGACCTATCTACTTCTTTTCCTATTTTTTTTGCTGTAGCTATTCACACTTAATACAATGACAGATTATTGTAAAGGTCACTGCGGACTGTTGCACACAGAAAAAGAAGGAAGAATTATGAATGTCTCCTTTCTTGTGTATTCTCCAGTTGGGATAATTTCACCCTTTTATCGATTGAAGACTCTCCTTGAAACTTTGGCCTCCTGAAACCTTGACATGTGAACCTTCTTCCATTTTTGTTGGGAAAGATTAAATATGATGGAATTACACTAACTACTTAATTTCGTTAAGTATTTAATAACAACAATCTGCTTTAGCATTTACTTATTTAGTTAACATTCATGCAGCATACTACTTTTTGGTTATTCTTCAATTACAACAATCTACATTATTTTATAAAGGCAACCCACCGTATTTTAGTCAACATTCATTAACAACAATTCACTTATTCAGTTAGTATTCAATAATAACAAGCTACTTAAGTTAGCTAATGTGTTAGTTAATGTTAATGTAAAGCAATGGAAGTTGATGTAATGGGATGTGAATGTGAGGTAATGTAATGTTAAAGTAATATAGAAGGAATTATGTAATAATTTTTAAAGTAATGATTGTTAAAGTAATATGGTTTTAATGGTAATAATTGTTAAATAATTATGGTTTTATAAGGTAATAATGGTTAAAGTAATGTTGAAGTATTTATGTAATAATTGTTAAGGTGACTTGAGTTTAATGATTTAGGATGATTGCTTTATTCATGGCAGATTAATTATGGGTTAATGTCAACTTGCCTAAATGATAAATCATAACTATTCAATCTTTATTTATCATTAATGAATGAGTTAATTGATTTTAGAATACTGCGTTAACTTTAAATGAAATGTTAAGGTTTTTTGTAAATGAAATCTTGAACTAGTCATTATTCTTGATTAAATTGGATCAATTATTGGTTACATGTTATCCCAGTCAAGAATACACTTGCACAATAAGGTCCTGGAGTGATTAATTTTAGAAGGTACCCTGATGACAAATTTGATCTAAAGTTGCGCGGTGGAATGGCCTTGAGACTCTTATAGATGTATTCCTTTGTTTAACTTAATGTTGTACTTGGTTGTAACCATTATTGCTTGGTCTATTGTGTCAGGTGGGATGTAGACACCTCCATGTTCCTCAGAACAGTCGCCATCCCTGATACCTTAAATGGTTAAAATCGATGGGAACCTAGGCTTGAGCGTTGCTTATGTGTCTTGGAGGTCCTAACCTTTGCAGGGTAGGATGGGTGGGTAGTCAGTCTGACTTATTTCCTCAGTGATTGTCGTTAATGCATGCAGTTGCCTGTTGTACGTCGTATGTCGTCTTGTTGTGTTTGCCTTGCTTGCATCTTGTTCGTCGTCGAGTTACTATTTTCTACCTGAGCAGTCGGCCAGGAGCCTATCTGACATTCTCTCTCTCCAAAGCAGAGAACTAAGATTAAACGCCCTGCTTTCCTGTGCAGAAATAGTAAAATTCTTCTACTATGGACTGTTCCATCAGTGTTCATATTGTACATAACACAGTATGTCGTTTAATGCTTGTAGTTACTTGTTGTGCGCCTTATGTCCTCTTGTTGTGATCATCGTGGTTGCGTCTTGTTAGTCTCTAGGTGGCGATGTAGAGTCAAGTGTGTCTGTTTCCCTTTTCACGCGCGCACACACCTTAAACAAAAAAATAAAATAAAAATTGCACCTGTTATCGGAGTTGTTGTCGTAACGAGGAGGATGCTACATTGATAATGTTTCTATCTCCAATGTGTCTGAAAATCTATTTGATGTTCTTCTTATTACAATATCTAAAGTCTTGCAACAATTTAGAATTATTATTTTTTCTATACTTATTAAGATATCAACTATAATTCAATTCTAAATTAGATTTGATCACCCAAAAAAAGTTTTGTAATGTAGCGTGTATTCATCACAAAACATTTTATAAAGCATAAAATTATAAACATGCAAACATAATTCTACTTTGCATTCTACAAAGTAAAAAATTATAAGATGCTAAAACAAAAAGTTATGTAAAACATACTAAATCTCTCAAAACAACTCTTTCTTGATTAATAACCATATATTTTAAAAAAATAAACAAAGTCACTAGACATACCTTTCTTTAATGTTGTTTGGAGCTCTAAGGTATTAATAGCCTATGGACTATAAATTGTCTTACCAATAACTACATGATATGACTCTCTAATGTTTTTACAAATGTGTGTATAAGAAGTGTGGAATATTGGATTGTTTTGTCTAGTTTAATACTAGTTCATATTGAAATATTGAGATACCAAACTAATGTGAAATTATGAACATATTAAATAATTAATAGATAGTTCTTGTAATGTTCTTAGGGTGAAGGGAAGTTGACCATAGAGTGTACTATTAATGTACTTTATTATGTGAACTCATATGTTTGAAATTCCGACTTTCGTTGTCTGTCGTATAAAGGGCATTGTAAGAAGACCCAAAGGTTATAGTGGTAATAGTTGGATAATATGACCCTGTGTCGTGTTAGTACATAATTTTGTAATATCAAAATAGATTCTATAAGCACAAGTAAATTTTAAAATAAACTTAGATTTTAGAATGAAATTTTAAATTTATTTTTTTAATTTCTTAAAGATTGAGAAAAAACAAAAATCAAGAAAACACTTGAATGGCACATCTTTCATGAACATGATCCATAATGCACTAGAAGGAAACGCTTGTGTTCATATTATAAACATGTCAAACCACTAAACCACATAGTTTTTCTTCTACTATCATGTTATGTCACATATCAACATATATGTACTATGTTCTCATTTATCAATATAAATTGATGCTTCCATTTTGATTTCTTATAATGGAAAAACAATTTTTTTAAGGCATGAAACAATATTAATGTCCATTCATAACCCACAGAACTAATATTTATTGAGATAGTAACAATCCAAGTGCATTATAGTCCCAATAGACACAATCCTAGTGACCTTATCCAATACTTTTGTTTTATTTTAAGTGGCCAATACTTTTGTTTATTTTTAAGGGACCAAACCTTGGAGTTTAACTTCAAATAGAATTGTTAATAAACATTGTGCAAAAGTAAGCAATATATAAATAAAAAAATTATTTAATTATTTATAACTTTTAATTGATTCTATAATTTCAACTTTTCACCGAACAACAATAAAATAATAAATTTTTGAAACCATAAAATTTTAAAAATTAAATAGTTTTCTGATTCATTGCTCATTTAATTTGTCTCTTCTTATCTTTTCCTTTTCTTCCTTGTATGATTTTATACATATCACTTTGTTGCCACTAATACTAATGCATAATCTCATACATTGATGGATGATAGATTTAAAATGAATTATAATTCTTCCTTAATTTTGTGAAAGTGCTTTCATTATCTTATACATTGATCGATGATGGAGTAACAATGAATTATAATTCTTCTTTGTTTTCGGGAAAGTTGTTTCATTAAACTCAATAGAATATTTAAAAGTAACCTTCAAGTCAACATCAATGGGATAATGGCCTCGGATAATGGTCTCAAAGAACAGAAAAAGTGGAAGATCACAATTGTTTGATTAATTTGTAAGGTATTATTAAATTAAATTCACATAGGTTGTCACAATTAGGGTTTACTGGGTTTGCCAATATGAAGTGAATTTATTTCCCTACCATGGTTCAATTTCCCCAAAAAAAAATGTTTATTTTACCTTTTCAAACATGTTTGTTTCACCTTGGATACAATGCACATTAATAATGTAAAAGAAGCATGCTCAATATGATAAATTCAATTAATAATGTAAAAGAAGAATCCTCAATATGATAAATTCACTTAATACATATAGTCGGGTAATAACTAAACGATACAAAATTGATATTACTAAATTATACATCAAACTATGATCATCATTTAGTAAAACTATAAGAGTCGTGGAGGTCATTTTCAAGTATTATTCATTAAAAAAATGTCATTGTAAACCATTACAACCAACTATTATAAATTGAAAAAACGATTTTATCAATGCTAGGAGATTGTTGAAAATTTCCTCAAATGTAGTGGAAATTTATGTTATTAAGTTATTTACATGTTTGTGAGTGATGTGATTTATTTTATGTCTAATTATTTAGAAATGATATATGATGTAATTTATTTCTAATGATTTATTAGAATTGTTGTTTTTCATATAAATTTATGTTTACGTGTGAGAGAGAAAGAAATACATGTTTATGCAATTATTTATAATATAAAAATAATATAAAATATTATCATGTGATTTATTAGTGATTTCTTAGAATTATTTCTTGTCATAGAGCTTTATGTGTGTGTGGCTGGGTGTCGGAGGATACATTGTTCCTTCATTTTTTTGGGCATAAACTCCATAAAAAAAATTTGGGCATAAACTCCATAAAAATTAAAGTGAAAAATGTGCATCTATTCTGAAACCTTTGTATAACAATAATAGAATATGGTGATATTCATCAACAAAATCTTATGTACAAAAAACCTATGGTATCCATATTTCTGCATAGTTAATTGTTTGTACATGAATATTGAAATGTATCCATACATTCCATACATCAAACATGGTATCTAAGTTAATATCTGTCACATTCCTAAATACATGTTCTAGTGAATCATTCGATTAGGGTGTTTGTAATGTACCTAGACACCCATAAGATAGGCATGCTACCTCAAAAAACATTTTAAAATTACTTTCGAATTTATGATAACATTTAAATTAATAAATAAGCATGAAATAACACTATAGAAACACATGCAATAATCAAGATTAATGTTGCATCATAAAATAATGTTGAAACATGCAATGCACAACAATAACTAGGAAGCATGCACATTAAATATACACATCTCAAAGATATTAATCGATACACAACAAACCAAGGAAGTCCCACCCAACCGTAGACACTGTTGTTCCAAATATTAATAGGAATGTCACCCTTGATATAGGGCTATGAATCGACAAGGTTGATTCCAGGGTGTCGCTGAGTGTCACAAACCAATCAACACTCATGTTGTCGCACCTTTCTCAACACACAACAATAGAAACTAACCCTCTCTCTTCTCTCCATCTTGCACAACCCAAGAGAATGGATTCCCTTCTCTTCCATGATGTCCCTCATGATATCCACCTCCTTCCATGGCTTCAGTGCATCCGATTAGGACTCTACATGATAGGAATCTCATGATTCACAACTGTGAACAAATTTTAGCACATGCAAATGCATTTCAGACATGTAGGCATTAATTCATGGCTGAAATACACCAGTCATTACTGCAACCAACAAAGAATGGTTTCTTCCTCATCAATCCACCCTCATGGCCCCATTCCAATAAAAAAAATGAATGAGAAATAATGAATGAGTGGAAGAGTGAATGGAGAGTGAAAAAAATGAATAATGACTGAACCCCCAAAAAACCCAAATATGGGTTGATATATTTACCTCGAAATCAAGAACCATATTCCCTTCCCCAAGAATCTCATGTAGCCATTTTTCTCCTCCTAGCAACCAATGATGCATTTTATTATTAATAATGATCACAACATTATATTTTCTAGTCACTCTGTCCTCTTATAATTGACTGGGCATGAGGGATGATTTTAAGAATGGAAATTCATATTAAAATATAGAAAACTAGGATAATCTTAACAGTCCTTAATATGCAAAATGTAAAATGTTTAGCAATAGTTTAGTAAAAACATTTAAATTTCTAAGGATTTTATATAGTTTCTATAAATATTTGGCAATTTTTAAGGTAAAATAACTTTATTCTACGGAATTTTGGTGAATCATTTTTAGAAAAAAAGGAAATTGGTGAATATGTTTTTGGAAAAAACCATGGAAGATTATCTCATTTGTGAAATTTAAACACTTAAATCATCTATGTTGGGAACTATGGCCTTTCCTAAAATAAAAAGTTACATTATTTAATATGGGGACTCAAAATTGGGGTAATACATTCCCCTCCCCCTTATTTTGGAACTGTAGTCAGTGCATACACAAAACAAAAATCAAAATTTCAAAATTCTTCAGACAATTATGGGTACTCTTCCCTCATGACATCTTCATGCTCCCAAGTAGCATCTTCAGGACCAAAGCAGTTCTACTACACTAATAGAATCTCTATAACTTGATTCTAGAGCATTTTCATTTTTCTATCCAATATGCACACCAATTGGACCTGAAAGTCTCCTTGTGGCTCCATCTGGATGAAATTCAATTCAATAACATGGTTAGGATCATGTTCATACTTATTCAACAAAGAGACATGAAGTAATTTATTCACATTCATGGAAGTAGGGAATGCGAGAATGTATGTTAAGCCCTAATATGGGCTCATTACCCCTTAATTGGGGCATATTAGATTAGTAATGCTACTTTATTTATGTCGGCTTTAGGCCATTAGTTGTAATTTAGATTAGTAATGTTATTTTAATTATGTCAGCTTTAGGCCATTATTTGTAATTATACCTCCTAGTCTCCTATATATACCAAGGAGACATTTTCATTTTGAATCATCT
>ML781230.1:959128-971525 GCA_009831015.1 Picea engelmannii
ATGGCATACAAATTGGAGCTGCCTACATCTTCACGAGTACACCCAGTTTTCCATGTTTCATGCTTAAATAAGGTTATAGGAGACAAGATCCCAGTTCAAACTATATTGCCAGAACTTGACGAGGAAGGAAAAATCATATTGGAACATAAAGCCATCACTGACACAAGAATTCGCCAATTTAGGAATAGATCCATTTCAGAGTATCTCATTAAATGGAGGAAACTATTGGCTAAAGATTCCACTTGGGAAGATGAGTCTCTTATACAGAAGCATCCAGAGTTACTCAAGCATTGTGGACAACACTTGTCTCAAGGGGAGGGGCATGTTAAGCCCTAATATGGGCTCATTACCCCTTAATTGGGGCATATTAGATTAGTAATGCTATTGTATTTATGTCGGCTTTAGGCCATTAGTTGTAATTTAGATTAGTAATGTTATTTTAATTATGTCAGCTTTAGGCCATTATTTTTAATTATACCTCCTAGTCTCCTATATATACCAAGGAGACATTTTCATTTTGAATCATCTTGTACTTGAACATTTAAGTGGGGTAAAAGGAGGTTGCCCCCTCGAAGAGGCTTATTATCTAAAATTATCTCTTTTTCAAGGCGTTGAGTACTTTTCCTGAGGTTTTTCTATGCTATATTGATGTTTGGTTCTTAACATTTAATATGGGGACTCAAAATTGGGGTAATACATTCCCCTCCCCCTTATTTTTGAACTGTAGTCAGTGCATACACAAAACAAAAATCAAAATTTCAAAATTCGTTAGACATTTATGGGTACTCTGCCCTCATGACATCTTCATGCTCCCAAGTAGCATATTCAGGACCATAGAAGTTCTACTACACTAATAGAATCTCTATAACTTGATTCTAGAGCATTTTCATTTTTCTATCCAATATGCACACCAATTGGACTTGAAAGTCTCCTTGTGGCTCCATCTGGATGAAATTCAATTCAATAACATGGTTAGGATTATGTTCATACTTATTCAGCAAAGAGACATGAAGTAATTTATTCACATTCATGGAAGTAGGGAATGCGAGAATGTATGTTACTGGCCCTATTATGATCAATATCTTGAATGAACAACAAAATCTGGCAGTTAGCTTTGTACAGTTGCCTAGTGTCAATGAGCTCTTATCGGGATTTACCTTCAAAAGCACATCCTCTCCCACTTTAAATTCTGTATTTTTCATGTTCTTATCTACATAATGTTTCTTTCTATCTTGTGTTGCTTTCAAATTATACCGAATTTTAACCATCTTGTCTTCCATATCCTTGAGAAATTATGGCCCAGGTACTACTATTTTTGTTGGGTTATCCCAACTCATTAGATTATTTCATTTTCTACCATGCAAAGGTTTAAATGGACTCATATTCAATGAATATTGATACCCATTATTATAGGAAAATTCAACCAAATGAAAGTAATCCTCCAACCTAGATGGCTTATCCATCACATATATTTTGAGCATGTCTTCAATCACTTGGTTGACTCTTTTTGTCTTCCCATATTACTTTGGATGATATGTTGTACTAAACTTCAGAATTTTTCCAAATCCTTTAAATAATCCTCTTGATAAATTTGAAGTAAACTGTGTATCTCTATTTGAAACAATTTCCTTAGGTATCCCATGCAACCTAGAAATTTCCTTTGTGTAATTTTTTGCAATATTAGCTATTGTATCAACCATTTTCATAAGAATAAAATAAGAAAACTTTGTCAATTCATCCACAACTACCATTGTGGAATCATGTTGCCTTGTTGTCCTCAGAAACCTATTTACAAAATTGATGGTTACCATTGCCCATTTCTTCTCTAGAATTGGAATTCGTTGAAGAAAACATGTTGGGTGTATATCCTAACCCTTCACTCTCTGAAATTCTACATATCTGACAATGTAATAAGCAACATCCTTCTTCATTCGCGGCCAAAAGAATTAGATTCTTATTGCTACATTTATTTTCCAGTAACCGGGATGTCTGGCATATGGAACATCATGCATTTCTTTTAATACAAAATTCATAAGTTCTCCGGAACTAGGAACATAAATTATATTCTTATGCATAATTAATCAATCTTCCTTAATTTCAAAGTTTTTAATTTTCTACTATACATTTTCCTATTGTAAACTTTCTTTTACCTATAGGTAATGTTGATCTGTAACAACATATAAAATTATTCTCTTTAAATTTGACTGATGCATAATAAAAGTTGTAGCATGGATGAGATCTACTATTTTTCTCAGTGCATCAACAAAATTATTTTATTTTCCTTTGATATGCTTGATGTCAAAGTCATACTCACTTAAAAATTCCATCCATCTTGTTTGTCTAACATTCAAAGTTGGTTGCTCAAAAAGATATTTCAGATAACTATGGTCTATTCCTAATTCAAATATACTTTCTATGCGATAGTGCCTCCACATAAGCAACAAGATCCAAATCATGTGTGGCATAATTTCTCTCATTATATTTAAGACTTTTGGACTCATAACTAATTAAATGCCCATTTTGAGTGATAAATCGACCAAGGCCTACCTTGGATGCATTTTTACATACCACAAAATGATCATTTAGGTCATAAATATTTAAAACAGGTTCACTAGTCAGTAATTCTTTTAATAAATTAAAGTTCTCTTCACATTTTCTTGTCCATTTAAAATTGTTTCCATTCTTTTGAAAAGAAGTGATGGGATGATAAATCTTAGAGAACCCTATTATAAACCTCCTGTAGTATCCAACTAGTCCCATAAAATATATGATTTCTAAAATATTCTTGGGTATTGGCCATCCTCCAACGGTTCCAATCTTCTATGTAGCTACTTCTATACCTTCCTATGAAATAATGTTCCCAAAACAATGTATTTTTTCTTGGTAAAAAGAAGACTTTCTAAGCTTCGAATAAGTTTTATTTTCTCTCAACACTTGAAACACCAACCTGAAGTGATGTTCATTCTCTTCCCTGGAATTAGAATAATTAGGTATGTCATCCTAAAACACAATGAAAAAATTATCAAGATAATTTTTTAATATGCCATTCATTAATAACATAAATACAGATGGTGCATTGGTCAGTCCAAAGGCCACCACTACAAATTCATAACGTCTAGACCTGGATCTAAATATTTTATTACTAATATATTCTTTCTTTCTTCTTATTTAATGGTATCCAGATCTAAATCTTATTTCTAAAAATATATTTTATCCTCTTAGTTGATAAAATAGGCCATCAATTATGGATAGAGGCTATTTTTTCTTTATCGTGTATTTATTCCACTGTCTAAAGTCAATACACAACCTCAATTTTCCATCCTTATTTTTGACAAAGAGTATTGGTGCTCCCCAAGGTGAAACACTTAGACTTACGTACACTTTCTTCAAAAATTCTTCCAGCTACATTTCTAATTATTTCAATTCATGTGTATTGATTATGTAAGGATTCTTTGATACCATTGCATCTCCTGGTACTAAATCAATAGAGAAATCTAAGTCCCTCTTCGGTGGAAATCCTAGTATTTCTTGGAACACATATTCAAAATGTTGCAATACAGGAAAATCATCAAGGCTTAGCCGTTTTATATTTTCTTAATCTTTCACATAAGCTACATACAATTCCCACCCTTTCCTAAAACATCTCTTTAACTGTAATGATGAAATTTCCCCTATAGAAATGGGTCTTGAAATTCCTTTCATAGTGATCTATTTTCTTTCTTCGTTAAGACATGTAAATGTCTTCTTATGGAATTCTAGCACAACATGGTGTTGGTCCGACCAATCCATTCCAATTAAGATATCATAACATCCTATTTGGATGATATTCATATCAGCATTAGTACTTACTCCATTCATATATATTGGACAACCTTTGACTATTTTGGTTCTAGTGGCTAGCTAAACCAAACATGACTTATCAAGCTTAATTTTTTGTAAATGTAATATATCCACTATTTTATGATCAATGTTACAATGGATTTATCCTGAATCAATTAAAATATCAATAATATGATTAATGATACCTTCCACTTCAATCATATTGGATTGCTATTCTACTTGTCGATCTTTGAGGGATGCATATATTGTGTCCATGTCCTCTACTATTGTAGTCACTTGGATGTTGTTCATAATCTTTTCCTTATCTCCTTTGTGAGGAATATCCTTGTATTGGTGATTTTATTTACACCCCCAACATTGGATTTGTGGTATTCCTCTTTTTTCCAAGGAGTCTTCCTTCCTAGATTCATCCTTAGCAATCTACTCTTGCTGATTTGTTGTTGGAGTTACTTCATAAAAACCTAGGATTTATTTTTGCTAAGTTTTTTCATCATTTTTTAGTCATTATTTAGTCAATTATATTCTAGGAATAATATTCCTCTAGGGAGAATATTCTCTTTAGCTTTCACTTCAGTTTGACTAGTTGAGTGGAGTCTAGATGCTACTATGGTATTATCACCATGCAACATTGGGATCATCACCATATAATGTGCATTGTCCTTGGGATCATCACAATAATAGTGCATTACTCATCATTCCCTGATATGCTCCTCACTTCACTCTGTTTCAGTCAGTTAACTGAAGATTGATAGACTAGTTATGATGCAAGAGCATTATAAGCAATGAGCAAGCGTGAAGACAAAAGACAGTTGGAAAGTACCAGCGCACATTTTTTGAAATGTTTTGAAACATTAATGTAATAGTTAAGAGGAAGCACACTTAGAGATTGTAAACAGATCTTGAGCAGTTGCTCTCATCCGTAGTAGGTGAAGGCATTTATGCATAATTAATGTAAGTAGGTAGATTTAAATGCAAATTAGACAGTTTAGAGCATAGGAGGGAAAACCGAATATAGACACCCTCATCTTGTATCATTGTAACAATTAACATTATCAATTGAGAATAGAGCATAGAGGAGAAGAAGCAGAGAGCTGTGTAGAAGAGCCCATGTACAAAAGTTCTGAGATTAATATATGAAGCTTTGATTCAGACTCATGGTGTTCTAATGCTTTCTTTGTATACATGTTGAATGTTATGCTCATGGTTGTTTTACTCTTTCTGTTGTACATTTGCTTTTATGTTATGTATGTATGATTTCATGTTGGGTATTTGAAGTCTAAGAATGTAAAGAAATGAGTTTCATTTTTTTCTCTTCTTGAGTCAAAGTTCCTGCAAGGAGTGCAGTGGAGTGTCGGCAAGGAGTGTGTTGACGGGTTTAGAGTTCATCTCTGAAAATCTCAGGAGGCATACCATTGTTCTCATTTCCCGCGGAAGTGCAAGTCAGGCACAGAAGCCGTGCAAGGTGTACGCAGGCTAGTTGGAAGTTCAGAACTTATCAACAAAAGAGAGGTTTTGAAGACTGTTGTCGCAAGGAGTTGCATAGAGTCAAAGGATTCAAATACTTATATGTATTTGAAGAGTGTCGCAAGGAGTGAATGAAAAAATATCATAGGAAATTTGAGTTAGTGAAAGGAAGCTCAGGAGAGTTCGCACCTTCAAGGTGTTTAAGAACAAAAGATGGGTTTTGGTCATCATGCAGAGGCCAAGTCATAGTGAGGAGGATTATTGATTTGACTCAGAGAAAAGTTCTTTGAAGAATAAATTTGGACGGTCAAAATTATCCGAGGAGAATCCCCGAAATAGTGAGGATAGTAGGATCCAGGGAAGATGCAGGGGAGTTAAGCGTTGGATAGATTCGACCTTCAGAAGGTAGAGTTAACATGGACCATTGATTTCGATCTGTTCAGGTCGTCAACCATTTCGACATTTCAGGGTTCGAAAGTCTGAAGTGTAAGCCAAAATCCTTGGCGGATCAAATCCCCGAAACATGAAAAGGAGGTTTTTGTGGTGGAGACAAGCTTAAGTTTTTAGAACTTTGAAGTTTGGGGTTTCGAAAGTCTCGAGGGAGAGATATCAGGACACAGTAGGGGATAAAACCTGAAATGAAGAGGAGGTGACACGTGGAAGGACATGAGACTTCCCGTCGAGTTTTGGAAACAACGAGGTGAAGTACCATTTTGGAATTTCAGGTTTCAGGATTTCGGGAGCCGAGGAGTAGAGTTGCATGACATTGAACCTCCTGAATTCATGAAAGCTAAAAAGCTAAAATAGACGTCAGGTATAGTTCAAGAGATTTAAGTATTTCAGGTTTCGGAGGTCGGAGAGGTGAGGTGCTCGACCACAGGAATCACGAATTTGTGAAGTCCGATATCCCGAAATAAAAGAGGAATTTTCTCAAAAGTGTTGTTGTGGGTAGATTTCCCAAAATGGAAATAGAAGAGCCAGTCGCGCTCTCAAGGGATGAAAAGAAAAGATCCTATGTGGATTTTGACTTGCGGGTCTGGGGAGGGCTTTGCATCAAGTTAACTCAACTAGGTGGCAGTTCACTCCCGTAATTGCCCGAGAGACTAGAGTAGGTTGAAATTTACTACTGTAATTGTTGGTGTGCATCCAAATCACTATATACCACCACTATGTTACATTTTCTTCTCCTCTAGTGTGCATTGGTTGAGTTATACAGAGTATTTCATGTGTAAAATATCCATTATTCATACGGTTAATGAAAATTCTTCCATTCTTTCTCTCTTTCTTCTTCTTTCTTAATGTCTCTCTAAAAATGGGTGTGTTATTTTATAGATATATCTATTATGTGTAGTTTCAACACATTTACATGGTATAAGAGCTACCTGACTACTAAGAAAAATACACACTGAATTATGTCTGGAAGTACCAAAGTCTAAAGACAACGAAAAAATGGAATTCCCAAAAGAATTCATTCTTACACCTTACAATTACCTTACATGGAAGGACAAGATGATCATGCATCTTCAAAGAAGAGGATTGTACAAGTTAACCATGACCATGGAAATGAAATGAACATCAGCCATAAAAAAATCCAAGTATCTAAATCGAATGGATGAAGCATTCAAAACAATTTGGAGTTTCATTTCTCTCGATCTCCTTTTTCACATATATTCCTATAAAACCCCCAATGATTCATGGACCACCATGGAAAGGATATTTGGAAAATAGTATGATATCAGGGGACATGTTCTCAAGGTGGAATTTCTCACATTGGATCCAAAAATATTTGACAATGTCCATGATTTCTTTGAAAAATTTAAGGATTTACTGTTGCAACTCAAGGCTTGCGGGGTTGATAAATATAAGGAGGAGAAACAAATGGTTCTCACCATTCCCTCCAAAATTATTCCTAAATTCTTAGTGTTTATATACACATTCCATTCAGTCCAAGTTACCTGTGGAACCACCTGAAAGATTCCTTCTCTTCATGAATTTATCAAATCCCTAACACAAGAGCTGACCAAGCTCATCAACATGGGAAAAATAAAAGGACCAAAGGAGCATGAACTTATTGTGAAATATGGAAGTGGTAATCAAGATTATAAATATAAATATATAGACAAAATGAAATAATATCCAAATCTAAAGAAGGAAGGGTACTCAAAACCACTCACCAATGCCTGCGGATCCAAAGGTGGAAAGGAAAGAAAATGGGAGAAATGCACATATTATCATAAAGGATTCCATCCATAATCCGCATGTATGCTAAAAAAAATACATCTAATGACTCAAATAATTCAACAAAATAACCTTGGAGACCGCATTCCCGAAGGAGCCAAGAAGAATAAGCATGAATATCAGAATCCCAAGAAAGACAATTCTAAATTAAAGTCGCCCAGCACGAAAATTAAAGTCCAGGTCTAAATTATACTAGTGACAGAATTTTCTCTATCCTTTAATATATATATATATATATATTTATAAAAATAAAATAAAATAAAATAAATAACTTTTTTATTATATTATGGTAATTTAAAATTTATTAATTAAAAAGGGAAAAGGGAAAAAGTTAATTTCTACACCTACCAAATTGAGTAATAAATGAAAAGGGGAAAGAGGGAAAATCTAAAATATTAGGAAACTAGGAAAATAGGGAAACATTAAAAGAAAGAGGAAACACAAGGGAAAAAGCAGAAAGTCAAACTTAGTAAGGTATCTACCATTTAAGAACTTTCTGATTTTAAATTGAACTAGAAAATTAACAATGGGGAAAGTCATTAAAACCTGTAAGGGAATTTGGAACACCTAGGAGTGATTCTAGGAGTGACTCTAGGTGGGTGAGCGAAATAAGGCTAATTAATTAATTAAAGAAATTAGTTTTTGGTGGAATGAAGGGGATGGGTGACACAGGTACGGGGAGGAATTTTATGAATTAATTTATTAAACTTTAAATAAAATGGGATTTTGGGAAAGTAAGGGACTTCAAAACTCTATATAATAGAGGGAGGAGAAGGATGAAGGATTCCTTTTAATTTGCATAAAGTTACGCTGCATAAATCTATGCTTGACTGACTTAGCTTGTGGGAGTTGGGATATGCATCTTGGTGAGGAGTGGTAGCTCAGCCTTGTGAGGCGATCTTAAATCTAGCTGATTCTCTGGTTAGTATGTGTGGCCCCTTTGTGGCTCGGGGGGCTAAGGGGGAAGAAGAGTACCCCAAGAATTGGCTGGGAGGTACAGGTGAAGTCTCATCAGTCGACAAGCGGGAGTTGCATGAAGAATGCGGGACATCAACTTAGAGCGGGTGATCAGGAAAGAATACACTTTCTTTATTTTTGTATGGTAGATTGTTGTAGGATTTATGCTTTGGATCTGCATCTTTAATTGGGTAAGAAAATTGATTGTCTTAGCTTTCTAGTTGATGAATAATTTTTCCATAGCCTATAGCCTGATGAATGATTGACTTCCATTGACCTCAATTCCCGACATGTCTTGACCACCCTATGGTGTATTGATTTGTGAATATTGTGGTTGTTTTTCCTTTCATCCCTAACTCATGAGTCCTCTCCTTAGCAGTCGACCAGGAGCCTGATCTACGATCGTCACTTCGGCATTAAGAAACCTATGGATTTCAACGCCCTGCTTTTATATGCATGGATGATGAGGGAAGGACGTTCCTATCAGTGTCTACCTCTATGATTGTCCTTGGTTGATTGTTGTCTTGTGTCTTCTAGCAAAAGTACCTCCACGTATGGATTTCTTGCGTCCATGTTGGTTTATCCCTACGATCATTTCAATGACTTATCCCATTGGATCTTTGCGTTCTCGTACTGTTGTCAGGATTTTTATATTGGTATCCTGAAATGAAAGAAAAAAAGGATTTAACTTCAATCTACATTTTTATATTGGCATCCTGGAAATGTAAAGGATTTAACTTCAATCTACGTTTTTATATTGGCATCTTAGAAATGTAAAATATTTATATATCAATTTGCATTTTTATATTGGTATCCTGGAAATGTAAAAGATTTAATTTTAGTCTGCATTTTTATGTTGGTATCATGGAATGAAAAAGGATTTAACATCAATCAACGTTTTTATATTTGGTACACTGGAATTAGATAAACGTTATGTGTTAATTCTTAGTCTTCATTGTAATGGTATCCTGGAAATGGAAAAACAAATTAAATTCTCTGTTTGTATTTTACATTTGGTATCCTGGTAAGAAAATCAAAGTGTTTTGATTTCCTGTATGCTTTGGCATCTGTCGTCCTGGTAGTGAAAAGGGAAGCTTCGATTTATTCATCTTCTCTGTGTTGTTGGGAATTTTTTATTCCCTGGTGCATTTACCAGTGTTTACCCTTTTAAATAAGGACTGCGACATGAATGTCCTTATGGTGTGTTCTTGAAAATGCTTTTACCTAGAAAATGTGACTGAGTATGCATTAAAAATTTATTGCTATTGATACTTGATGCCTCGCGATTTTTTGATTATTGATGCCATGTTTTTTCCCTTCGAACGTTGACGGAATTGTTGATTTAATGCCCACAATTTTTACCATTTGAATGTGACTGAGCTTGCTGTTATTAACCACAAATTTGTCAGAGAAATGATCTCTGCATCTTCCTGTTGAATGACCATGATTTTTACCTTTTAAATGTGATTGAGTTTGTTTCTATTAACCACAAATTTGCCAGAAAAATTATCTCTACGTATTCATATTGAATTCCCACGATTTTTAAAATTTAATTGTGACTAAGTTGTTGTATTTGACCATGGATTTGCCATAAAATGATTGACTGAGTTCATTGATGAAGGAACAAGATTTTTCTAAATTAGAATGATAACCATGTTTGTCAGAATTCCCATGATTTTTGGCATTTATTGATGATGATGATTTGCACAATGATTTGATTGTATATTAAATGATAGTATTGAAGTTTCTGTTCTAATGCATTTTGCACAATGATTGCTTTATTTATTTTTGACAACCCATTCCATATCTTACCATTGTGTATTTAGATGGTCGTAATCCACAACAAAAATTTATCCTCTATAATTTTAATTCAAATGTTATATCTATCATCTCTAGAGAAGGTCCATTTGAGAAGAAATTAAATAGTGACCAGGGAAATCGTAATTGAATTAAGATGAATGGGAGATAATTTTTTTATCATCAAAATTGACCTGCATAATTACGTTTCCTAACCGTGAAATGATGATAGTATCTCATTCATTAGAATAATAACCTTAATGAGGTCACGTACATTTATTCCAGCCAACTATCTAGCGTAATATTTGTAAACGATTTACTAAATACAATAACAGTAAGGAGAGTACAGATTGAGTCTTTGGATTTGTATACCACTAAAGAATGATAACTTTAAGAAGGATGTATATATATAAACAACCAATTTATCAACGTAGTAGTTGTTAACAAATTTACCGTTTCCTTCAAAGTTAAATTCATTTAACAATTTCACCACAGTACCGTAACATAAACTTAATCTCTAGAATTTAATTTTGACCGCTTGTTAGTGGTGATCAATCTGGAAATGCCAATTTAGATTTTCCTTAATTTTAATTTAAATTAATGTATATTGACTTAATTTCAATTTATAATTGTTGAATTCAATGCTAATATAAAATTGTAAGTGGTGACTAATTGAAATTTGGCTTCAGATGGGTAATCTTTGTTATTTTTAGACTGTCAGTATGGACTATTTTAGATGTGATTAATGGTTGGGATGTTGACAAAGTATTATGTTGGTTAGAATCTTCCTTTTGTTGTCCTTTGGCATCTCGTCGACCTGTTGTTAGAGTTTGTAACGACCTCCTCGTTACGACAACAACTCTGATAACAGGTGATTTTTTTTTTATTTTTTATTTTTGTTTAAGGTGTGTGCGTGCGTGTAGAAGTAACAGACACTCTAGACTCTACGTCGCCACTCGACAACCAACAAGACACAACCACGATGACCAGATCAAGAGGACATTAGGTGCACAAATGCAAGCATTAAATGACCATAGACCCAAGGAAGAATCCATCATGATAGATTACTATTTTTGCATAGGAAAGCAGGGCGTTTAATCTTAGTTCTCTGCTCCGGGGAGAGAGAAGGTCAGATAGGCTCCTGGCCGACTGCTCAGGAAGAAACTAGTAATCTCTGTAAGGTGTGTCGCAACAGTGGAACCCTGCCTTTAAAGGGCCCGAGACTCTTGATACGACACTGGATTCTTCACACAGAAGATAATCACACACACAGCTGTATATACTAAGGCTCACCAGGAGGTGTCTAGATCCCACCCGACACGAGCAGACCCAACAAGACATTAACAATGTGGCAGAACAATGAATGAATGAAAAACCTCATCCTCTGCGGAAGGTGCAAGAAAAAGGAATCAAGCAAGGACCAACCAATAACTAAGACCGAACATTCCTACGACCCAAGTGTGATTGATTACTGACCAACCGCTCCAATAAATTTCATTAACCGACAAAGACCTTAACATAAGGTAAAAATCCAATAATCTCCACCCCCATTATTTAGATATAAAGTCATTTTGCACTAGTTCAAGGACGAGCAATAATCACAAGCACATGGCATTTTTCTGTAAATCGCCATAATTGAGCAATGATATCATTACCATAATGGTAAACCCCGAACGTTTACATTCTCCATATTATCTTACCTTGCCTTCCAATTTATTACCATACATTACAATAACCTAACAAATAATAGCATTGCAATTTAGACATTATCATTAACACTTCAATTTAAACGAATATTAACCTTGGAATTTAAACTTCATCATGAACATTTCAAATTAAACAATTATTAACATTGCGATTTGACATCATCATTAACATTGCAAATTAAAACAAATATTAATATTGCAATTTAAACCAGTATTACCATTGCAAATTAAGCAAATATTAATAGTGTAGTTTAAGCATCACCATTAGCATTGTAATTTAACAATATTATCCTTGCAATGTAAACAAGTACTAACGTTGCAAATTAAACCAATATTACCATACTTTACCCAAGCTTACCATAATGATGAGTACATTAACCTTTACCTTACCATGA
>ML781230.1:971575-983829 GCA_009831015.1 Picea engelmannii
TCTATAATCATGATTAATGCAACTAACTTAGAACGAAGAGTCAGGTATCTAAGGTTCATAACAAGGCACCCCTTTTTATTTTTAAAAAGAAAACATGAATGCATTTATAATAATTACAGCAAGAAGAGGATCACTAAGGTAAACAGTCAGGCGTAAATCATAGCCCAACGACTGTCCCTTCGGATACCATTCAATAAAAATAAAAAAATAAAATAAAACTTACTGGCATTTAGGGTTTACTGCCAATCGATCAATGCAACACATCTATCAAGAAGTAAGGCGACAATTTAAGATGACAGTGAAACATATTCTTTCTGATTTCTGGGTTGTAAAGCAAGATGTTAGTGAAAGAAACGCCCAAGAATATAAACCACCCACAGTCAATCAATGACAATTTATTAATGAACTATAATTAATAAATGACAATTTATTAATCAATGACAAATTATTAAGGAACTAGTTTAATTGGTTCCAATTTTGTGCATGAGAAGGGAGTCTTCACTATTCGAACTAGCACATAAGAGAAGCTAACTTCAACCCTAAATGTAATTGGATTAAGGGAAAATGGCAGCCAACAGTTAAATGCAGGGCCCCAGTCACCATTGGAGTGCCCACAGTCAATGAAAAATGGTGGCAATAATAGATAAAACACCCCAGTCCCAATGGAGACTCCACAGTCAAGGAAATACAACCCCAGCAATTGCAAAGCATCCGTGGTGTTGTAAAATCACCCACCCAGAAGTAACATGCCCACACCGAGGTAAATAAACCCACGACCGGGTAAAATGCCCAGGGAAAAGTAAAAACGCCCCGAAAATAAGAGAAAAACGCCCAGGGAATGTAAAACGCCCCGGCATTAAGAGAAAGATGCCCAGGGATTGTAAAACACCCTAGCATTAAGAGAAAGACGCTCATGGAATGTAAAGCGCCCCAGCATTAAGAGAAAGATGCCCAGGGAATGTAAAAGAAGGAAAAACCATAAAACCAATACATTTTATCAACCCTAAGGCTATACCAAATATAAAAAAATGAAATGACAATAACCCAAAACAATTTACCAGAAACCCTGAAACTGTACCAAACACCCAAAAAAAAAAAATGATTTACAAAATGAAATGGTTGTACATTCATAGCCATATTAACACGACCCCAGCTAGTTAAGAATGCCCCCAACCATATGTAGAAACCCACCTTAAAACAGAACGCCCACATGAATATTTAGAAGCCCACGGCAATATGAAACGCTCAGAATTAAAACCCAACGCAGAGAAAGATCATTGTAAAAAAAACGCAGGTATTTAACCCAAAAATCACAGAGAAATTCCATTGTAAAAATGCAGAGTGTAAACCACAAGAACGCAGAGGAATTTTGACCCTCAAGAGCTGAGATAAACCCCAACGCAATTTCTTATTTTGTTTTTCTTATTTTCTTTTCAAAATAGACCATGCCAAGATAAACCACAGGCTAAGAAGGATTGCAGAGTAAATGACAGTAACCAGGTAATAAGATTATTCCATAACCATTTGAACTACAAGTTTAAAAAATAACCATTCTACCCTACAAAATAGAGGAGCGTACCTTGCCTTATCGCTCGCTTGAGGATGTCTGTGTGCTCCGCATTGCTCCTGGTCCGTGCCGCTCCCGCTTGCCAGCCGTAGAGACTACACTGGTACCTCCCAGCCAAACGCTAGGGGTACTCTGCTTCCCCCTCAGCCGCCCAAGCCGTAAAGGGGCCACACACAATCCAGACAGTAACCTAGCTTCCCAGATCACCTCCAAGGCTGAGCTACCACTCTATCATAGCTGAGAAAGTCCCCAACTCCTCACAAGCAATCAGTCTAGATTTCCATTTCGACAGCATAACAATACCTAATAGCTCCTCCCCTTTTCTCCCCTTCCACTCTTTCTTTTTATCCCCCCTCAAAACCGTAAATCATATTTCTTTTAAGTTTTTAATGAAACCCTAAAAATTTCTCTCTTTTACAAGTGTCACTCATCCCTACCTTTCTCCATAAATTATTTTCTTCTTTTTTTTTAAAAGCCCATTCCCTAATTTTTTTTGTATTCCCTTCTCTTTTTCTTTTTTTAAACCAAAAAGTAAAAGTGCTAATTAATATTTTCATTTTATTTTTAAATTCATAACTCTTTATTAATGGTAGAGGAGGTAGGGACTAATAAATTAACGAAAAGAGAATCCATTATTAATTTTCTTTATTCTATAAATTAGAGATTATCGAATACACGACAATTTGTTTATAATATATATATATATATTTATTTTTTTTTCCTATTTACATGCATGTTATTCATCATTTTCATTTATCATTATCCATCATTTTAATTTATCATTAATATACATATATAGGATGATGAGAGATTAAAGTGATGACAAACAGGTATATGGGAAATGTAGATGTATAACATAAAAGAGGAATAATGAGAAATTAAGGGGATGGATGGTGATTTAGTAATGTGAAATGGACATGTAAATGGGAAATCGATACTGGAAGATTAAGGTGATGGAGGATAGTTTAATAATGTATACAAGGATAATGAGAGGATAATGGTCTTAGTTTTTTTTTTTTTTTGGAATTTTCTTTATGTTACACTACATAGGTGACGTCATTCTCCCACCAGTTAGGAATTAATTTCTTCTTTGCAATGTTTTAAAACTATTAGATTTGCTTTAAATCTTACCGTCGTCATCGCCCCAAGAATTTTATGAAGACCCAACTATTACATAGGTGGGTTTTTGTTTCTTTTCTTATTTTCATTCCAGGGTCTGCTCTTAGGGTTAGACTAAAATTTTACCCTAAAAGTTTTAGACTTAGTATTAGATTCTGAACTGGGCGACACTGGGTTAGGAAATTTGTTTAAGAATTTCTTAAGGCGTTATTGTCTTAGGGCTATTTAGGTTTGTTTCCTTCATCCACATCAATGCGACGTGCCCTTCAGGACGCACCACGTGCTCCAAGGGTGCCACTCGCCTCGTTCATTTCCTTTACACGATGTGCCCTTCAGGATGCACCACATGCTCCAAGGGTGCCACTAGCTTTTTGTGTTTCTTTTGTGCGACGTGCCCTTCAGGATGTACCACGTGCTCCAAGGGTGCCACTTGCCAACTGGACTGATTGGTAGACATCTATAACCCCTGGAGTCAACACTCCTCCAGGTGAACTTGTGGGAGACTAAGGGTTCTAAGGAATAAGGCCCACACCTTATTGCGCGCCCCTTAGAATCATCGTGAGCGACTGTCGCAGGCTGCCCTCATGGCATCATGGATCCTCTCGAACTAGGTAATCGTTAACCTACAGTTCGAGCCATGGCGGGAGTACTAGTAGGCGCTGGCAGGGATGTTGTCCACCCCTCTCCCTCAACCTCTCTAGAAATTGTGTGTGGTTCCTTTACTCCATATGTGAGTCTGGTCGGCAAGCTATCGTCAGCCTGCATCATCAACAATCATGTCAGAAATGTCAACATCATATCATCGAGTCAAATGAAATATCACAGTAAATAAATCAACCCAAAAGGACACTCCCTAACTAAATCCAGAGTCCAAGGGGTTCCATCGATGCCTCTGCATGCTCAAGGTCAAAAACCCTGCACACTCAATAAAGCAGAGTCATCAACACCTCTTTCAATCAAAACTAGTAAAACATCATGTCATCTGTCAATCGCATCATAATCAAGTATAAATGGTTTAACATCACAAAAGTCCATATCACTTGCGAGCAAGTTTCCTCAAAAATAAGTTTTCTCAGTGCACCAGAGCGGGATCTTACAGACACCCCCTCTTGGTCTAAACTTCGTCCCGAAGTTTCTCAGTACAAATACAAAAATAAACGTATGATAGTATCATAAGTCTATCTATCAAACAAAAATGGAAACTGCTGACGCATATCATATGCATCCTCCCAGGTCGCCGAGTGCGGACTATATCTGTCCCACTGGACCTTGACCTGATCTACTGTTCGACGTCGTAACTGTCGAATGCGATGATCTAAGATGCAGACTAGCTCAGCTGTGAGCACTCCCTCATGCGATACCTGCAAGGAACTCATGTCAATCACGTGTGTAGGATCACTAACATAATGTCTCAAAACAGATACATGAAAAACATCGTGCATATGCCTCAAAGAATCAGGCAAGGCTAGTCGATAGGCCACGGGCCCCTTTCTCTCCACAATTTCGAAATGTCACAAGAACCTAGGAGAGATTTTAGCTCCCTTTCGAAACTTGATCGAACTCTTATGCGGTTTAACCCGCAAGAAGACTCGATCACCGACCTCGTAACTACGGTCGACTCGGTGCGCATCGACATAACTCTTTTGTTGATCCTACGCTTCTTTAATCCTTTGTCTTATGGTTTGCATTTTCTCTTCCATTTCATGGATCACTTATGGTCCCACCAGGACCCTATCCTCAAGCCGATCCCAACTCAAGGGCATCTGACACGGCCTCCCATAAAGAAACTCAAAAGGCGCCATCTTAATGGTGCTCTGGTAATTGTTGTTATAAGCGAACTCTACTAGAGGCAAGAATTCCTCCCAACATTTTTGTTGGTCCATCACGTACATGCGCAACATGTCTTCCAAGGTTTGGTCCATTCTTTCGGTCTTTCCGTCAGTCTCTGGGTGATACGAAGTACTAAAGTTAAGTTGAGTTCACAAGGCCTCTTGGAAAATCGTCCAAAATCGTCCAGTAAACACCGATCCTCGATCGGATATAATCTTCTTAGGCATGCCATGCAGCCTCACAATCTCACTGATGAAAACTCTCACTATGTCAGGTGCCTAATACGTCGTACACACTGGAATTAAGTGAGAACTCTTCGTCAGAGTGTCTACTACTACAAAAATCGAGTCGTGTCTCCTGGCCGTCAGTGGAAATCCAACAATAAAATCCATCGAAATAACTTCCCATTTTGATTTCGGAATGGCATGTGGCTGAAGTAAACCTGTCGGGTGTCTATGCTCAGCCTTTACCTGCTGACACTCTAGACATCTAGCCACAAAGTTGACTATGTCGGCCTTCATTCTCTTCCAGAAGAATAAGGGTTTAAGGTCTGTCCGCATCTTCGTAACTCCTAGGTGAGCCATGTAAACTTCTCTATGAGCCTCGATCAGGATCAACATCCTCAACTCGTCGTTAGGCGGTACGTAAATCTTACCTCTAAACCTCAATAACCCATCGTTATCCAATGAATATCCCTCATATCGTGGTACCATCATTGTGTTTTGTCTGATAAAATCCTCGACTTCTTTGTACCAGTCATTGTCACGCTGTAAAGTGAGAATCTTCTCACGCAGATTCATTTGAAGAGGCAACACCGAAAATATGCGTGGCCTCCGACTCAAAGAATCCACCACTCGGTTCACTGTTCCCTTTATGTAAGTAATCTCGAAGTCGTACTCGCTAAGCAATTTCGACCAACGTCGTTGTCGCGCGTTCAGGTCGCTTTGCATGAAAATGTGTTGCAGCCCACAATGATCAGTCTTTAATTCAAATTTACGTCCAGCAAGGTAGTGTCTCCAAACCTTCAAGGCATAAACGATGGCTAATAACTCCAAGTCATGCGTCGCGTAGTTCTCCTCATATTGTAAGCAATCACTCTTTCGTCCTGCATCAAGACTCCGCCTAAACCTTCCTTGGATGCGTCAGTGCATACCAAGAAGTCTGCGTCCATGTCAGGGACCTTTAGTATCGACGCGATTGTCAACAACTCTTTAAGCCTCCAAAATGCTTCCGCACATTTCTCTGTCCAAACAAACTTCTTGTTTTTCTTCTGCAATTCCGTGATTGGATTTGCTATCTTCGAAAAACCCTCGACAAACCATCGATAGTATCCTGCTAATCCCATAAAACTACACACTTCTGTGACATTCATCGGCGTAGGGCATTCCATAATAGCCTCAACCTTGGCTGGATCCACGTCGATACCTTCGCCGGAGATGACATGCCCTAAGTAGTGAATCCTCGATTGATAAAAAGAGCATTTGGACAACTTCCCATACAATTTGTGTTTTCGTAAACATTGTAGTACCAAGCGCAAGTGCTCATCATGCTCCTCCGTCGTCCGAGAGTAGGTCAAGATATCATCAATGAATACTTCGATGAACTTGTCTAAGTACTCGCGGAACACCCCGTTCATCAAACTCATGAATACCCCTGGGGCATTTGTCAATCCAAATGGTAGAACAATAAACTCGTAATGTCCAAATCTCGTATTAAAGGCGGTCTTAGGGATTTCATCCTCCTTGATCCGTAACTGGTGATACCCTGATCACAAATTGATCTTGGAGAACACCGTTGCACCCTTCATTTGATCGAACAGATCATCAATTCTAGTTAAGGGATACTGATTCTTGATCTTCGCCTTGTTCAGTTGATGGTAGTCAATGCAAATCCTCCATGATCTGTCCTTCTTTCGTATGAAAATAACTGGTGCACCCCACGGAGACACACTAGGATGTATTAGTCCCAGATCCAACAACTCCTTCAGTTGCATTTTCAACTCTTGCAACTCCGAGGTCGACATCTGATAAGGTGTTCTTGCTATCGATTCGGTTCCCGGTTTCAGGTCTATGGTAAACTCCAGTTCCCTTTCCGGTGGCATCCCAGGAAACTCCTCTGGAAATATGTCTGCAAAATCCTTCACCACCAGAAGGTGTTCTAGACCTTCTGCAACTCCCTTCTTGTTTAGCGCACAGATCGCATAAAGTTTGCACCCCTTGCACATACTCTTCCGTAACTGTAAGGAAGAGATGAACCGTAGGGAAACTCCCTGGTTCCTTCCTACAATCACACGTCTCTGTCCTTCGTCATCAACCAAGCTCAACCGTTTCGTCTTACAGTTGAGTATTGCTTCATGCGTTTCCAACCAATCCATACTGATCACGACTTCATAAGATCCTAAGATCGTGACGTACAAGTTGACCCTCATGACAAACTCTCCCAGGTTAAGGGCATAGCCCGTAACCTTTCCTCCCACCTTCTGTTTGGCTCCTGAAGCCATCTGTACAAAGCTAAACTCATCCTGTTCGACTGCCTTTACCTTAATCCTTTTTAGTGCTGCACCAGAAATGAAACTCTCAGTAGCACCTGGGTCTATCAAAATACGAAGGGTTTGGTCAGCGACAGTACCTGTCGTCTCGAGAACAGTCGACTGGTGCTCTGCCTGGCAGTTATTCACCGTTGCATGTATCTGATGGGCCTTTCCCATATCTCCCATGGTAGCGGGTCCGGCTGATCCAGACACTCTGGCCCTCTCCACAGGACAGTCGCGTTGGTAGTGTGGCTCCCCACATGTTGAACACCCCTTCTTTGGCCCAGTAGTCCTGGTACCCAAAGTAGAATATGACTTCCCACCGGCCTGAAACCCTGGTCTGTTCTGCTGAACAGGCCTAAACTGCTGCTGCTGTGGGCGACACTGTTGTTGGTGCTATGGTCCTCGATAAGGTGTCCGCTGCTGAGGCGGTGGTCATCGGGGTGTAGCAAAAGTGGATCCCCTCTGGAAGCCACGATATCCCGACATATGTCTCGCTGGTGTCCCATGCTGCAGTGCACCAGACGAACTCTTCCCTGCGGGTCTCACTGGAGTCCTGGTCTGACCCCCGCTGATAAGCTCCTCCTCTTCTATGAGGGCCTTTTGGATAGCGTCGTGCAAGGTTTGAGGCATCAAGATCCTAACCTTTTCACGCAGGCTGCCGTTAAGGCCAAACACGAACCTGTTGACTTTGAGCTTCTCAGTGTTAAGGTGCGGAGCATACCGGAGTAGCTCCATAAAACGTGCCTCGTACTCGGGCACCGTATGACCTCCCTATCGTAAGGCATTGAACTCATTGAGCTGATGCTCAATGAATTCCTCTGAAAGGTACCTCTCTCGGAACCGTTCCTCAAACAGTTCCCATGACACGTCTTCAACGGCCATGTTCAGCTGCGACAGGAGTGTCTTCCACCATAGAAGAGCGCTCCCCTTCAGTTGAAAGACCGCCATGTAGACCTTCATGTTGGAGGTGTAATCGCGAAGTGTGAAGCACATCGCCATATTCTCCAACCATGCCTCGATGGCTGCACCGTCCGGGGCACCAAAGAACTCGGGAAATTTTACCTTCTCGAGTTCACGGTGAATGCTACCTATAATGGCCGGTGCGTGCGGTGGAACCTAAGGGGGTGTCGGTGTCCTGGCCTCGTTTCTATCCAAACGGTTGATCAGAGCCTCGGACATGCGCTGAAAGGATCTCATCATCCCAATAACATCACCAACTACTATCTTCTCCTGTCCGAGAACCTGCTCCCCTCCTTGGGGGTTAGACCCCTCAGGCGTGGATGCTGCTGGAGGCGTCACTCCTCCTCCCCTAGCACTCCGTCATCTGCCTCCACGGTGTCCTCTAACCATGATTACCTACACGCACACAATCAACTCGATCAACAACAGTATAATAAAACCAACTCATGTCAACGAAAGCCATAGCGAACCCCAAGTCGCGGGTCGAACCTAGCTCTGATACCATATGTAATGACCTCCTCGTTACGACAACAACTCTGATAACAGGTGGATTTTTTTTATTTTTTATTTTCTTAAGGTGTGTGCGCGCGTGTAGAAGTAACAGACACTCTAGACTCTACTTCACCACTCGACGACCAACAAGACGCAACCACGATGACCACAGCAAGAGGACATTAGGCACACAACTGCAAGCATTAAACGACCATAGACCCAAGGAAGAATCCATCATGGTAGATTACTATTTCTGCACAGGAAAGCAGGGCGTTTAATCTTATTTCTTTGCTCCGAGGAGAGAGAAGGTCAGATAGGCTCCTAGCCGACTACTCAGGCAGAAACTAGTAATCTCCGTAAGGTGTGTCGCAAGAGTGGAACCTTTCCTTTAAAGGGCCCGAGACTCTTGATATGGCACTGGATTCTTCACACAGAAGATAATCACACACACAGCTGTATATACTAAGGCTCACCAGGAGGTGTCTAGATCCCACCCGACACGAGCAGACCCAACAAGACATTAACAATGTGGCAGAACAATGAATGAATGAAAAACCTCATCCTCTGCGGAAGGTGCAAGAAAAAGGAATCAAGCAAGGACCAACCAATAACTAAGACCGAACATTCCTACGACCCAAGTGTGATTGATTACTGACCAACCGCTCCAATAAATTTCATTAACCGACAAAGACCTTAACATAAGGTAAAAATCCAATAATCTCCACCCCCATTATTTAGATATAAAGTCATTTTGCACTAGTTCAAGGACGAGCAATAATCACAAGCACATGGCATTTTTCTGTAAATCGCCATAATTGAGCAATGATATCATTACCATAATGGTAAACCCCGAACGTTTACATTCTCCATATTATCTTACCTTGCCTTCCAATTTATTACCATACATTACAATAACCTAACAAATAATAGCATTGCAATTTAGACATTATCATTAACACTTCAATTTAAACGAATATTAACCTTGGAATTTAAACTTCATCATGAACATTTCAAATTAAACAATTATTAACATTGCGATTTGACATCATCATTAACATTGCAAATTAAAACAAATATTAATATTGCAATTTAAACCAGTATTACCATTGCAAATTAAGCAAATATTAATAGTGTAGTTTAAGCATCACCATTAGCATTGTAATTTAACAATATTATCCTTGCAATGTAAACAAGTACTAACGTTGCAAATTAAACCAATATTACCATACTTTACCCAAGCTTACCATAATGATGAGTACATTAACCTTTACCTTACCATGAATATTGGCATCACATAAACATAACACTCCATGACCTTAGCATTACAATACCATGCATTACCTTACCCTAATCATTCAATACAATACATTACCGGTACACTACAATGACATTTTAATAACAATTCAAGGAATCACAAGTCATCACCTTCCATCATAATACTTTTCCTTATACTAACCTTACATTACATTACCTCTTCTAGGACATTATACTTCTATAATCATGATTAATGCAACTAACTTAGAACGAAGAGTCAGGTATCTAAGGTTCATAACAAGGCACCCCTTTTTATTTTTAAAAAGAAAACATGAATGCATTTATAATAATTACAGCAAGAAGAGGATCACTAAGGTAAATGCTCAGGCATAAATCATAGCCCAATGATTGTCCCTTCGGCTACCATTCAATAAAAATAAATAAATAAAATAAAACTTACTGGCATTTAGGGTTTACTGCCAATCGATCAATGCAGCACTTCTATCAAGAAGTAAGGGGATAATTTAAGATGACAGTGAAACATATTCTTTCTAATTTTTGGGTTGTAAAGCAAGATGGCAGTGAAAGAAACGCCCAAGAATCTAAACCACCCACAATCAATCAATGACAATTTATTAATGAACTATAATTAATAAATGACAATTTATTAATCACTGACAAATTATTAAGGAACTAGTTTAATAGGTTCCAATTTCATGCATGAGAAGGGAGTCTTCACTATTCGAACTAGCACAGAAGAGAAGTTAACTTCAACCCTAACTGTAATTGGATTAAGGGGAAATGACAGCCGACAGTTAAATACAATGCCCCAGTCACCATTGGAGTGCCCACAGTCAATGAAAAACGTCGGCAATAATAGATAAAACACCCCAGTCCCAATGGAGACCCCACAGTCAAGGAAATACACCCCCAACAATTTCAAAGCGTCCGTGGCGTTGTAAAATCTCCCACCCAGAAGTAACACGCCCACACCGAGGTAAATACACCCACGGCTAGGTAAAATGCCCAGGGAAAAGTAAAAACACCCCGACAAAAAGAGAAAAATGCCCAGGGAATGTAAAACGCCCTGGCATTAAGAGAAAGACGCCCAGGGATTGTAAAATGCCCCGGCATTAAGAGAAAGATGCCCAGGGAATGTAAAATTCCCTGGCATTAAGAGAAAGATGCCCAGGGAATGTAAAAGAACGAAAAACCATAAACCCAATACATTTTATCAACCCTAAAGCTGTACCAAATATAAAAAAATGAAATGACCATAACCCAAAACAATTTACCAGAAACCCTTAAACTGTACCAAACACCAAGAAAAAAATGAAATGATTTACAAAATGAAATGGCTGTACATTCATAGCCATATTAGCATGATCCCAGCCAGTTAAGAACACCCCCAACCATATGTAGAAACCCACCTTAAAAAAGAACGCCCAAAGGAATATTTAGAAGCCCGTGGCAATATGAAACGCTCAGAATTAAAACCCAACGCAGAGCAAGATCGTTGTAAAAAAAACACAGGTATTTAACCCAAAAATCACAGAGAAATTCCATTGTAAAAATGCAGAGTGTAAGCCATAAGAACACAGGGGAATTTTGACCCTCAAGAGCTGAGATAAACCCCAACGCAATTTCTTATTTTCTTTTTCTTATTTTCTTTTTAAAACAGACCACACCAAGATAAACCATAGGCTGAGAAGGATTGCAGAGTAAATGACAGTAACCAGGTAATAAGCTTATGCCATAACCATTGGAACTACAAGTTTAAACAATAACCATTCTACCCTAGAAAATAGAGGAGTGTACCTTGCCTTATCGCCCGCTTGAGGACGTCTGTGTGCTCCGCGTTGCTCCTACTCCATGCCGCTCCTACTTGCCGGCTATAGAGACTACACCGGTACCTCCCAGCCAAACGCTAGGGGTACTCTACTTCCCCCTCATCCCCCCGAGCCGCAAAGGGGCCACACACAATCCAGACAGTAACCTAGCTTCCCAGCTCGCCTCCAAGGCTGAGCTACCACTCTATCATAGCTGAGAAAGTCCCCAACTCCTCACAAGCAATCAGTCCATTTTTCCATTTCGACAGCATAACAATACCTAATAGCTCCTCCCCTTTTCTCCCCTTCCCCTCTTTCTTTTTATTCCCCCTCAAAACCCTAATCATATTTCTTTTAAGTTTTTAATGAAACCCTAAAAATTTCTCTCTTTTACAAGTGTCACTCATCCCTACCTTTCTCCATAAATTTTTTTATTTTTATTTTTTAAAAGCCCATTCCCTAATTTTTTTTTTATTCCCTTCTCTTTTTTTTTTTTTTTTAAACCAAAAAGTAAAAGTGCTAGTTAATAATTTCATTTTATTTTTAAATTCGTAACTCTTTATTAATGGTAGAGGAGGTAGGGACTAATAAATTAACAGAAAGAGAATCCATTATTAATTTTCTTTATTTTATAAATTAGAGATTATGGAATACACGACAATTTGTTTAT
>ML781230.1:983867-998148 GCA_009831015.1 Picea engelmannii
TTTTTTTTTTTTTTTTTTTTTCCTATTTACATGCATGTTATTCATCATTTTCATTTATCATTATCCATCATTTTAATTCATCATTAATATACATATATAGGATGATGAGAGATTAAAGTGATGACAAACAGGTATATGGGAAATGTAGATGTATAACATAAAAGAGGAATACTGAGAAATTAAGGGGATGGATGGTGATTTAGTAATGTGAAATGGACATGTAAATGGGAAATGGATACTGGAAGATTAAGGTGATGGGGGATAGTTTAATAATGTAGACATGGATAATGAGAGGATAATGGTCTTAGTTTTTTTTTTTTTTGGAATTTTCTTTATGTTACACTACATAGGTGACGTCATTCTCCCACCAGTTAGGAATTAATTTCTTCTTTACAATGTTTTAAAGCTATTAGATTTTCTTTAAATCTTACCCTCGTCATCGCCCCAAGAATTTTATGAAGACCCGACTATTACATAGGTGGGTTTTTGTTTCTTTTGTTATTTTCATTCCAGGGTCTGCTCTTAGGGTTAGACTAAAATTTTACCTTAAAATTTTTAGACTTAGTATTAGATTCTGAACTGGGCGACACTGGGTTAGGAAAGTTGTTTAAGAATTTCTTAAGGTGTTATTGTCTTAGGGCTATTTAGGTTTGTTTCCTTCATCCACATCAATGCGATGTGCCCTTCTGGATGCACCACGTGCTCCAAGGGTGCCACTCGCCTCGTTCATTTCCTTTACGCGACGTTCCCTTCAGGATGCACCACGTGTTCCAAGGGTGCCACTCGATTCATGTGTTTCTTTTGTGCGACATGCCCTTTAGGATGCACCACGTGCTCCAAGGGTTCCACTCTTCAACTAGACTGATTGGTAGACATCTACAACCCCTGGAGTCAACACTCCGCCAGGTGAACTTGTGGGAGACTAAGGGTTCTAAGGAATAAGGCCCCCGCCTTATTGCACGCCCCTTAGAATCATCGTGAGCGACTGTCGCAGTCTTCCCTCACAGCATCGTGGATCCTCTCGAACTAGGTAATAGTTAACCTACAGTTCGAGCCACGGTGGGAGTGTTAGTAGGCAGTGGCAGGGATGTTGTCCACCCCTCTCCCTCAACCTCTCTAGAAATCATGTGTGACCCCTTTACTCCATATGTGAGTCTGGTCGGCAAGCTATCATCATCCTGCATCATCAACAATCATGTCATAAATGTCAACATCGTATCATCGAATCAAATTAAATATCACAGTAAATAAATCAACCCAAAAGAACACTCCCTGACTCAATCCGGAGTCCAAGGGGTTCCATCGATGCCTTTGCATCCTGAAGGTCAAAAACCCTGCACACTCAATAAAGTAGAGTCAGCAGCACCTATGTCAATCAAAACTAGTAAAACATCATGTCATCTGTCAATCGCATCATAATCAAGTATAAATGGTTTAACATCACAAAAGTCCAGATCACTTGCGAGTAAGTGCCCTCAAAAATAAGTTTTCTGAGTGCGCCAGAGCGGCTGTTACAGAGTTGGGGTGTGGTTTTCTTTCAGTATTTGATTTCTAGCACATCGGATTCATCTAGATTCCTCGGTCTTGATAGGATGAGTGGTGCCAAGGTTTTCAACACATATAGAACCTAGGGACAGTATGATTCTTGACAAGGGTATCATGGCACACCCTGTGTGATAACAGACAACGAGATCTTGTCCAGAGTCGGTGCATTATGTGTGAGTGTTGTCGGGTGTTGCAGGGTGCTTTTGGTGTATGGGTTAAATGCCCTCAGGCATTGGTTTCATGTTCCTTGAGGTTCTTGTCTTGTTCGTCTAGGATGTTGTGTCAGGATGCAGATGTTTTCCCTTAGCTCGTAGGCATGGTCATGTTTGTGTCGGGCGGGTAGTCATCCCTCCTTGTTATTCTATGCAAGCTTTTCCCGGTCGCCCTTATGCCTGTGCGTGGTGTCATAGTTTCCTGTTGCATGGGTTGTGTGCTTTTGATCATCATCTGTGGTGTGGTCAAACTATTGTCATCGTTGCCTTCTTTCCCTAAAAAAAAAAAAAATTGCACTTCTGCTTTTCTTGTAGTCGTAATGAAGGGGGTGTTACAATATCAATTGTAATTTAATCATAAATCAAATTCAATCATCAAAAATTAGTTTTGTAATACAACATTTGTCGTATTGATAAATATTCATTTTAAGAAGTATAAAATCACAAGAATGAAAAACATCATTCTACAATAGAAAATTTACCTCAAAAGGAAATAGTATGCAAGAATAATTGTTTCTTGATTGATAACCATATTTTTAGGAAAACTGCCAAAATAAATCACTAGACACACATTTCTTTGATAATGTTTTCAGCTCCAATGTGTCTGAAAATCTATTAGATGTGCTTCTTATTACAATATCTAACGTCTTGCAACAATTTATAATTATCAGTTTCATTGTACTTCTTATTATGATATAAACTAAAATTGGTTTCTAAATTACATTTGATCACCCAAAACATTTTTAATGTAGCGTATATTCATCACAATACATTTTACAAAGTAGAAAATTATAAACATGAAAACATAATGCTACTTTTCATTCTACAAAGTAGAAAATTATAAACATGAAAACACAATGCTACTTTTCATTCTACAAAGTAAAAAATTATAAGTCTAAGAACATAATGCTACAACAAAAACTTATGTAAAACATACAAAATATCCCAAAACAACTATTTTTGGATTAATAACCATATATTTAGAAAAAATACACAAAGTCACTAGACATACCTTTCTTTAATGTTGTTGTCTACCTTTCTTTAATGTTGTTTGCAACTCTAAGGTATTAATACCATATGGAATGTAAATTGTCTTACCAATAAATGCATGATATGACTCTGTAATGTTTTTAAAAATATGTGTATAAGAAGTGTGGAATATTGTATTGTTCTATAGTTTAAAACTAGTTCATATTTAAATATCAAACTAATGGGAAATTATAAACATCTTAAATAATTAATATATAGTTCTTGTAATGTCCTCAGGGTGTAGGGAAGTTGTTCATGGAGTGTATTATTAAGGTACTTCATTATTTGAAGTCATAGGTTTGAAATATCGATTTTTATTGTGTGTCGTATAAAGGGCATCCTACTACTATCTAGAGGTTATAGTGGTAACAATTCGATAACATAAGCCCGTGTGACATTAGTATATAATTTTTTAATATCAAAATAGATTTGATAAGTACAATTAAATTTTAAAATGAACATAGATTTTAGAATGAAATTTTTAAATTTTTTTTTCTCTTAAAGATTGAGAAGAAACAAAAATCAAGCAAACACTTGAATGACACATCTTTCATGAACACAATCCATAATTCTCTAGAAGGATACCTCTAGGTTTGCATTTTGAACACATCAAACCACTAAACCACATAGTTTTTATCGTACTATCATGTTGTTCCACTATCATGTTGTGTGACATCTGAACATACATACATGTAGTATGTTCTTATTTATCAATATAAGTTGATGCTTTCATCTTGAAATGGAAATATCATGTTGTGTGACATATCAACATACATATATGTAGTATGTTCTCATTTATCAATATAAGTCGATGCTTCCATCTTGAAATGGAAAAAAAAATGTTTTAAGGCATGAAACAATATTACTATCCATTCATAAAATATAGAACTTTTCATGACTCATAGAACTAATAGTTATTGAGGTAGTAACAATCCAACTGCATGACATATAGAACTTTTCATGACTCATATAACTAATAGTTATTGAGGTAGTAACAATCTAAGTGCATTATCGTCTCAATAAACACAATCCTAGTGACCTTATCCAATACTTTTATTTTATTTTAAAGGGAACATACTTTTCTTTCTTTTTAAGGGGCCAAACCTTGGAGTTTAACTTCAAATAGAATTGTTAATAAACATTGTGCAAAAGTAAGTAATATGTTAATAAAAAAAATTATTTAATTATTTATAACTTGTAATTAGTCCTAGAATTTCAATTTTCATCAAACAACAATAAAATAATAAATTTTTGGAAACATAAAATTAAAAAAATTGAACAGTTTTTTTATTCATCTATTGTAGAGGCTAGCTCAATGAATTGCTCATTTAATTTGTCTCTTCTTATCTTTTCCTTTTCTTCCTTGTATGATTTTATATATAAGACTTTGGTTTCACCACTACTAATGCATAATCTCACACATTGTTACATTGATGGATGATGGATTTAAAATAAATTATAATTCTTCCTTATTTTTGTGAAAGTGCTTTCATTATCTCATACACTGATGGATGATGGAATAAAAATGAATTATAATTCTTCTTTGTTTTTGAAAAATTGCTTTCATTAAACTCAATAGAAGCTTTAAAACTAACCTTCAAGTCAACTTCAATGGGATAATGGACTCGGATAATGGTCTCAAAGAAAAAGTGGAAGATCACAATTGTTTGGTTAATTTGTAAAATATTATTCAATTAACTTCACATAGGTTCTCACAATTGGGGTTTACCGAGTTTGTCAATATGAGGTGAATTTATTTTGCCGCCAAGGTTCAATTTCCCAAGAAACATGTTTGTTTCACCTCTTCATATTTTTTGGATACTATGCACATTAATAATGTAAAAGAATCATCCTCAATATACTAAACTCACTTCATACATATAGTCGTACAATAGCTAAAAGATACAAAATTGACATTACAAAATTGGACATCAAACTATGATCATCATTTAGTAAAACTATAAGAGTCGAGGAGGTCATTTTCATGTACTATTCATACAAAAAAATGTCATTGCATACCATTCCAACCAACTATTAAAAATTGAAAACAAATTTTATCAATTTTAGGAAAGTGTTTAAAAACTCCTCAAATGTAGTGGAAATTTATGTTATTATGTTCTTTACATGTTATTAAGTGATGTGATCTATGTTTTGTGTAATTATTTAGATATTATATATGATGCATTTTATTTCCATGTGATTACTTAATGAAGTCTTAGAATTGTTGTTTGCCATAGAAATTTGTGTGTATGTGTGAGAGATAAATAAATACATGTTTATGCATCTATTTATAACATATATCTGATATAAAATATTATCATGTAATTTTTTAGTCATTTCTTAGAATTATTTCTTATCGTAGATCTTTATGTGTGTGTGTGGCTAGGTGTCGGAGGATTGTTGTTTCATTTTCTAGAGCATAAAATCCATAGAAATTAAAGTGAAAAATGTGCATCTATTCTGACACCCTTGTCTAAGAATAATAGAATATGGTGATATTCATCAACAAAATCTTATGTACACAAAACCTTTGGTATGCATATTTCTGCATAGTTAATTGTTTGTACATTCATATTGAAATGTCTTCATACATTCCATAGGTCACACATGATATCTAAATTAATATTTGTCACATTATTAAATACATGTCCTAGTGTATCATCCGATGAGATTGTGTGTAATGTAACTAGACACCACAAGATATGAATGCTACCTCAAAACACATTTTAAAATTACTTTCAAATTTATGATAGCATTTAAATTAATAAAGAAGAATGAAATAACACTATAGAAACACATTTAATAATCAAGATTAATGCTACATCATAAAAAAATATTTAAACATGCCTTGCACAACAATAACTAGGAATCATGCACATTAAAGATACACATATCAGAGACATTAATTGATACACAACAAAAATATTTATAAAAGCATGGAAAAACATTATAGATAGCACTTATCTTTAACAAAATATTTTTCCAACTCATTTGTAACATCTCACTCTGGCACACTGAGAAAAAATATTCTTCGAGGACACTTCCTCGTAAGTGATTTGGACTTTTATGATGTTAAACTATTTATCCTTGATTATGATGCGTTATGATAGATGACATGATGTTTTTACTACTTTGATGTAGACAGGTGCTACTGACTCAGTTTCATTGAGTGTGCGGGGTTTCGGACCTTGAGGATGTAGAGGCATCGATGGAACCCCCTTGGACTCCGGATTGAGTCAGGGAGTGTGCTATTTGGGTTGATTTATTTACTGTGATATTTCTTTGATCTGATGATATGATGTTGACATGTTCTGACACGATTGTTGATGATGCAGGCTGACGATAGCTTGCCGACCAGACTCACATATGGAGTAAAGGGGCCACACACGATTTCCAGAGAGGTTGAGGGAGAGGGGTGGAAAACAGCCCTGCCACCGCCTACTAGCACTCCCGCCGTGGCTCGAACTGTAGGTTAACAATTACCTAGTTCAAGAGGATCCATGATGCCATGAGGGCAGATTGCGACAGTCACTCACGATGATTCTAAGGGGTGCGCAATAAGGCGGGGGCCTTATTCCTTAGAAACCTTAGTCTCCCACAAGTTCACCTAGCGGAGTGTTGACTCCAGGGGTTATAGATGTTTACCAATCAGTCCAGTTGGCGAGTGGCACCCTTGGAGCACGTGGTGCATCCTGAAGGGAACTTCGCACAAAAGAAACACAAGAAGCGAGTGGAACCCTAGGAGCACGTGGTGCATCCTGAAGGGCACGTTGCGCAAAGGAAATGAACGAGGCGAGTGGCACCCTTGGAGCACGTGGTGCGTCCTGAAGGGCATGTCACATTGATCTGGATGAAGGAAACAAAACTAAATATCCATAAGACAATAACGCCTTAATATATTCTTAAAATGACTCCCCTAAACAATTTTCGTCCAGTTCAAAATCTAAAACTAAGTAAAAAAAAAAAAAAAAATCTCTAAGATAAAAATTTCGTTCAACCTTGAGGAAAAGGGCCCCAAATCTAACTCTAAAAAGAGCCTAACCCTAATTCTAAATGAATTAGCTCCAATAATTATTGACCTAATCCAATACCCAAATATTATTATTAATACTAATTAACCCTAATAACCCTTAAAATAACTAAGCAAAACATCATTATGAGATTTTAGGCTAGAGTTCACACCTCAATGCAGTGCAAGGAGAATACAATTTTTAGAACGTACTTGAGCTCTAGTTCTTGGATTTATTAACGTTAACTTCATCGAACTATACAACCAACATATCAATGGATACAAGATTTCATAATCTTTTTCAACCATTTAACTTTTAATGAACTCATAACTTTTATTCAAATTGAACATAAATTTTCTTAAAAATAAAAATATACACAAATTACAATTTAGTTAACTCAGACAATAAATTGAATGCTTAAGGGACTAAACTATTTTCCATAAAACTCATATATAAACTGAGACTGAACGAATAGTAATAAAATTATTTAACGAGCGGGAGTATAAAAAGTATGAATTTAAAAATAAAATGAAAAGATACATTGGCGCATTTACCTTTTTGGTTTAAAAAAAAAAAAAAGGAAGGGGAATAATAAAATAGGGAAATGAGCCTTTTAATAAATTTAAAGAAAATAATTTTGGGAGAAACGTGGGGGATGAGTGACACTTGTAAGACAGAGAATTTTTGAGGGTTTTTCATTAAAACTTAAATTAAATATGATTTAGGGCAAGGGGGCTCAAAACACCATAAAAGAAAGGGGGGATGGAGGGAAAAGGGGATGGGATATTAGGTATCGTTATGCTGCCGAATTTGGACTGGATGGATTGCTTGTGACGAGTTAGGATTTTATCAGCTGGGATTAGAGTGGTAGGTCAGCCTTGGAGGTGAGATGGGAATCTAGGCATACCTTCTGGATTTGTGTGGCCCCTTTGCGGCTCGGGGGGCTAAGGGGGAAGCAGAGTACCCCTAGCATTTGGTTGGGAGGTACCGGTGTAGTCTCTACGGTCAACGAGCAGGAGCGGCACGGAGCAGGAGAGACATAGAGCGTGGACGTCATCGCGGCGGTCAATAAGGAAACGGTATGCTCATGTATTAAGTAGAGTAGAATGCATAGTTATTTACTGTTGCGATTATGATGGTATTGTTGCAAAAATGTTATTCATCTTGTTTCCTCATCCTTTAAACTCTGCAAGAAAAAAAAAAGGGGTATTTTCTGAAGATCCTTTATCTCAACAAATTGAATGGCGTCCCAGCGTTGGCAATTAGTTTTGGAATTTCACTCGAATCTGTTCCTGTAAATTGTAACTGGACATTTCGTTTTTATATTTGGTACAGTCTTAGGGTTTCTGGTAAATTTGTTTTGGGTTTATGGTTACTATATTTGGGTCCCTGAGCGAATTTGTTTTTCCTTCTTGCATGTCGTGGATGGTCGGCGATAGGCTTTGCATGTTGTTGTTATCAAATTAGTGGTTATGTTCTAAACTTCCATGCACACATAAGATTATCATTGTTCAAGACTATCCTTTCTTCGTTTGGCATTTATCGATTTCGTTTGGCATTTCTAGATTTCGATTTTGTGATGTTTAATTTCATGGTGTTGATTCGTTTGCCACCGATATGTGCTTGGAAACCTGATATTTTTTCACCTATAACCATGAGGGAATCATTCCCTGGCCTCTGCACCCTTATTAAAACTACCTACCTCAACCCTGCTTGAACAACGCAACGGTGTTAGGCATCAGTTGAATAGTGTTTGTTTGCAGATTCACGCGCATGTAAAGGCGGCCTCAAATGAGACTTTTGTGTGTTGTTCTTGTTGGGGATGATCAACTGTGTCTGTATCCATTCCATTTTACTTTTATTTTTATTATATATTCTTTTTATTAATTTTTATTATTTTTCTCACCGAGAGTTTGGCTGTGTTTGTCTTTCTGTTGACTGCGATCTATGAGCATGGAGTTACCCATACTTACCGGCTGTTGCTCCACTAATAGGATGGTAGTGCGAGATGACGGGATTGAATGGTTTATGGCGTTTTTCCTTTGCCTGTGAGAGTTTTTGTCCTGGTGTTTTGTATATCACCGAGAGCCTTCCATTTTTATCCCTGAGCTTTGTTGATGCTGTAATTTTGTGGCATGTTTTGGCTTTCTGTCCTTATAAAATCGTTCTGGCGTATCCCTTGAGGATCCCTGCATTTTGGGGGGTCTGCATTCCAGGATAACCTTTCCTGCGTTGTTTTTCAGTTGTTGCGTCCCAGTTGATGTCATGTTGTTATTACCTCTATGCCTTAATACCTATGCGCCCTAATGTGTTGATAATAAAAACCTCTGCGCCTTATTACCTCTTGCCTTAACTGGCTACCTTGCCTTTAATGCATTGGTGGCTGGTAATGAAGGACAACCATGAGACTTTCTTATATAATTGTTTTTCACAGTCTCCAGATTTATAAAATCTTAGTGGTTGTCGATTCCCTTCCTTACTGGGCTATCTGGAATGGCCGCCTATCCTCATGCTTCTGTTGCGTCAGAATTGTTAATGTTATCATTTATAGAAAGCCCATTCTTTAAGGCGATTTGGTGGTGGGAGGTTAAGGTCATGTAATGTTGTGATATATGCCAGGTCGTCATTACTATAAGGTCGTATGTTTGTAGGTTTAGTGTCACCGATAATTATACATATGATGTTGCTTCCTTATGTATTGTCTTCTCAATGTTGTTATTGTTAGATATTTCCATTTTTAATATTGTTATTTTTACTTTAACCCTTAAAGACTGAATGATAACGTTGATGCTAATTAATTGGGTAAAGCCAGCTCGCCATGCCTTTATTTTTGGTTAAATTTAAGGTAATGTGATGTTTAAGTTCAATAATAATGTTTAGGATGAGGCTGAATTTCGGTTATTCTAGTTCATGGTTAAAGTTAATGTAGTGTGATGTTTAAGTCCAATAATGATGTTTAGGATGAGGTTGAATTTCTGTTATTTTGGTTCATGGTTGAGTGGATGGAATGTAATGAATTATAACGGAAAAAATTTGTTATGCATCATTATTTTATGTAAAGAAAAGATTTATTCCTTCATTAAATCATTTAAGAAGGGTTCCATTCCTTTATTTATTTATTTAAAGATAAGAGGTATTCTTTTATTCATTCATTTAAGAAGGGATTTATTTTCACCAATTCATTTAAAGAAAAGATTTACTCTTCCTGTTCCTTATCTAAATAAGGGATTTATTCTTTTGCATTTATTAAATATCGGTTGTTTAAGTTATTATGGCTTCGTATCTTGCTTTTAATTTGTTAAACCCTTAATGTAGATCGAGTCTTAATGCTAAATTATAGTTTACATGTTGACTTATTGGGTTTTTAAATGATTTAAATACTAACATAAAGTTGTAATTGGGAAATTGATTTATGACCCACCATCAAGATGTAAAACTACGATAAACTTAGAATGGTTCAGTGATCGGTATTTAGCGTCCATTTAGATCTTAGAAAGGGACCTTTAGCCACGATTACTGGTTGGGTAGTTGATGAGGTTGTATTTAGCTTATGCCTTCCTATGCGGATTGTCATTCTTTAACCCTTATTGTACTTGGTTGTAATCATTTCAGTGCTTGGTCTGCTCATGTCGGGCTGGAGGTAGACACCCCAGGTAGACTTAGTATATAAGGTTGTGTGTGTGAGTTTTTCCTGTATAAAGAATCCAGTGCCATATCAAGTGTCTCAGGCCCTTTAAAGGCAGGGTTTCCACTCTTGTGACACACCTGACAGAGATTACTATTTTCTGCCTGAGCAGTCAGCCAGGAGCCTATCTGACCTTCTCTCTCCCCGGAGCAGAGGACTATGATTAAACTGTAACGACCTCCTTGTTACGACAACCATTCTAGTAACAGGTGCAATTTTTTTTTTTTTTTGTTAAGGTGTGTGTGCACGTGTAGAAGTAACAACACACGTGACTCTACGTCGCCACTCGATGACCAACAAGATGCAACCACGAAGTTCAGCACAAGAAGACTGAAGGCACTCAACGAGAAATTGCAACAAATACGACCATGGGCAGACAACGCACAACACATACATTAAGACATACTGGGGTGCACAGTGGGGACACAGAGGGAAGAATCGAGTAGTAGAGTTCACCATTTCTGTCAGGCGTGTCACAAGAGAGGAAATCCTTCCTTTAAAGGGACCGAGACTCTTGATACGGCACTGGACCCTTTACACAGAAAATACACACAGACATAATGCTAAGGTTACCTGGGGAGTCTACCTCCCACCTGACCAACAGTCCCGACACACGGAAGGTTTATCAACCAAGCCCAACCTTATCTACAAGGAACAACATCCTCATTACAGACTCAGAAATCCTAATGTACTTAATCAAGATTATTATACCGTAATGTTTATTAATAACAGTAGAAGTTACAACAATGTTGCCATGAAATATTAAACACCTTCCATTTATCACCTATCCGGACCATGATTCAATAATTACAATACCTCTTATGTGCTACACCCCGACTTTAGTGACCTTACAAGCCAAAAACACAACTACAAGATCTTCTCCATAAGTGACAATACCAATGTATACTTTTAATCGATTAACCTAGCAATAATCCATCACATTTAAAACTACCACATCCTTTCCATAAGGACAACACCGTTGCATAATTTGATCAATAACCTGGCAATAAAGGACGTCAGCATTACATCTTGTATGTTAATATCCATAATGAAACTACCCAGACATCACCATAAAGGCTAGCATCGTTACATTACAATATTGGTAATTTGCAAATTAACTACATATTTTCATAAAAAGGAACTACACTAACATTTCCCTAGAACCATAACCACCTCACACTTTACATTACATTAACCATGCAATTAATAACCATATATCACAAAAAGGAAACTACACTAACATTTCCCTAGAACCATAACAGCCTCACACTTTGCATTACATTAACCATGCAATTAATAACCATATATCACAGCTACCTAAATCCTAAACAATATATACTCAATAGCATTACTTCAAAATGATGACCATACTACCACGGACCTTCCCAAGATTATTCGCATTAAAATAAATTTGGATACTTTATAAGTGTTCCATGTTGACGACTAAAGGAATTTAGAACTCCTTCATACATATCACAATGTTGAAATGTTTTAAGCTATTGCAATATATATTGTAGAATTAAATAATTATTTATTGTAATTAAAAATGTTTGTTATTATATTTTATGCCCGTATTAACTCAGCTTAAACATAATTTAAAACAAACATCCTTTATACTAGAGTGAATCAATACCTCTTAACCCAATGATGGATAGATTGAAGGTTACTGTAATTAAATCCAACATTTAAAAATTACATTACCATTTTCTGTAGAAATCGCTGAAAATCGAAGATACTGCTCAGGTGAGGGTACTTCAATAAGTTAAGGGGAGCGTAGTTAAAGGTTGATCCCAACAATCGATCCTAAGGAATGCTTCCGCAGTGCCTCCAATTTAAAATAGAACAAAAAGGGACAGAGTTCAGGCTTAGGGCTCGGCTCTCTTATACAAATGCACGTATGTTCCCAGCCTAGAAGTAATCAAGCTACCAGGGTGCAGGTCGTACACAGAGAATTACTCTTTTCTCCTTTGATTTTGCACCAGTACTTGCTGGTAATTTGGCTCAATCGAATGTTTGACAGGGAGGCGTCCAGGACAAGACAGTGAACACATACGCTATGAGTTTGAGGTGTACACTATCGTAGAGACGTTCTACTTATCGGAGTAAAGGAGATGGGTCCATGGTAACACCAGGACTAACACAACGCAGAGCTGGCTTACTTACCAAGTATTGGAACGTTGTTTATTATGACAATAGTTAAATAAATATAAAAACGACTTCCAGACAACCCATACACGCAGATTTAAATGCCAATCGCTGAGATGAAGACGCAACAGTAATCTCACCAGTAAAACGCAATCAACACACCAGTAAACGCTGGAACGAATTGCCAGAATGACATAACCAACGAAATTATAGCCGAGATGCTCTAAATTTGACTACAATGGATTAAATAAGTGTAACCCACGATCCGCTATCAGAACAAATCATGCCAAATACAAAACGAAAATGGAGTATGCCGACCAATATTGGATTGTTGCATGTTGCATGTTACCTTATCCAATATCAGCATTATAGAATTTTAAAAGAAAAGAAATTTAAAACGAAGACAGTTGCGACCAGAGCCTCTCCTTTACATGCGCGCAATCATCAAACGATTTGCAATACGAATTTACAGAGCGCAATAACCCAAACGAATGCAGCACGCCTTTTTACAGGCAATCAATCATCCAAAAACGAATGGCAACCTGATTTTACAGAGCGCAAAGGTCACAACGAAATGCAACACGCTTTTATGGAAAACAAAATTTTGCAGCAATCAGGGATACGGAGTGCCCAACACAGTTTGCCAAAATGCCCAAATGACGGTAAAAAAAAAAATGCCCAAGATATCGGAAAAACGCAGGAAAATAAAACATTTAAACGCTGATAAACACAACGCCCCATATCTCGGTAAAACGTAGAACAATAAAGTATGTTAGATGCAGGTCAATACGCCCCAAATGTCAGCAAAAACACAGAGCATTAAGGCATTTAAAACGCAGATCATACCAGAGTACAACGATGTCAAATTCGACAAAAATTCAGCAGGCAAGTGATAACCTTATAGACAATGTTCAGATGCAACTGTTTGTACCAACATCAATTCCAACAATTTCCAGGAGACAAGCGGTAACCATACAGACAATATCCAGAATGCGAATGGTAGTAATTACATACAATTTCCAGAATACTATAATATCAATAACATTAAATTTGTCGAATATAAAATGCATTATACTTCACCAATTAAATCATACCGTTGCCTTTCGCCTTCCTCGGACGACGTCCCGCGCTCCGTGTAGCGTCCCGTGCTCTGTGCCGCGTCCCATTCGCCGACCATAGAAGGCTCACCGGTACCTCCCAGCCAAATGCTAGGGGTACTCTGGTTCCCCCTTAGCCCCCCGAGCCGCAAAGGGGCCACACAAGAACCAGAGATAGAATAGCGTCTCAGCTCGCCTCCACGACTGAGCTACCACTCCAACACAGCTGAGATAAACCCAACTCCTCACAAGAAACCCGTCAAGCCACAATTCGGCAGCGTACCCTTATGCTAACCGTTCCCCTCCTTTTATAGAATTTTGAGACTGACCTAAATTCCTAAATCATTAATTAATTAATTTTTAATGATGTAACAACCCTCCTAGCTAAGGACATCTACTCAGTCAACCTGTGATTTTTTTTTTTTTTTTTTTGTGTGTGCGTGTGTAGAAGAATTAACCCCCTCGACTCTACGTCAACACTCGAACCAACAGGACACAAGTAGTATGAACTCAATCAAGGCGACCCGACATATCATAGAGACAACAAGAAGCAACGCC
>ML781230.1:1012451-1045022 GCA_009831015.1 Picea engelmannii
CTGATTGGTAGACCTCTATAACCCCTGGAGTCAATACTCCGCCAGGTGAACTAGTAGGAGACTAAGGGCTCTAAGGAATAAGGCCCCCGCCTTATTGTGCGCCCCTTAGAATCATCGTGAGCGACTGTCGCAGTCGGCCCTCATGGCATCGTGGGTCCTCTCCAACTAGGTAATCATTAACCTACAGTTCGAGCCATGGCGGGAGTGCTAGCAAGTGGTGGCAGGGCTGTTGTCCACCCCTCTCCCTCAACCTCTCTGCAATTGTGTGTGGCCCCTTTACTCCATATGTGAGTCAAGTTGGCAAGCTATCGTCAACCTACATCACCAATAATCATGTCAGAAATGTCGTCATCAAATCATCAATCAAATAAAACATCATAATAAACATATCAACCCAAAAGCACACTCCCTGACTCAGTCCCGAGTCCAAGGGGGTTCTACCGATGCCTCTGCATCCTCAAGGTCAAAAACCCTGCACACTCAATACAACTGAGTCAATAGCACCTGTCTACATCAAATAATAACACATCATGTCATCTGTCAATCACATTATAATCATATATAAAAGGTCTAACATCAAAAAGGGTCCAGATCACTTGCGAGCAAGTGTCCTCAAATAATAAGTGTTCTCAGTGCGCCAGAGTGGGATGTTACAAATGACAACCCTCTAAACGTTCTCCATCGTCCAAGTGTCACTCATCCCTATGGTTCTCCAAAATTAATTTCTTTTTAATATTTAAAAGACTCAATTCCCTCACTTCCTCAAAAATCACTCCTTAAATTACTCCTTAATCACCCCTTAAATTACTCCTTAAATTACTCCTTAATCACTCCTTAAATTACTCCTTAATTTACTCCTTAATCACTCCTTAAATTACTCCTTAATTTACTCCTTAATAACTCCTTAAATTTCTTTAATTTTATTATTTAATTCTCTCTTGTTATTTTTATTTTTGAGCCCAAAAGATAAATGCGGTTTTTAATCTTTTCAATATATTTTTAAATTCCTAGCTTTTATACTCCCACACTTTAATAAATTTTATTTCTTCTTTATCATTTAAAAGCCATTTGTTTCACTTAATTTAATTCCCTCATTACTTTACCCCTTTTACTTTTAAGAAGACTTTAATTAACACCTAGGAGGGTTTTAGTTTACGCCCTAGGTTTATTTTTGTAGAATCTTTTCTTAGGGCTTGTCAAATTTAACTTAGAGATGTTTTAATTTAGGTTTTGATTTGAATAGGGTGACAATTTAATTAGGGGAGTCGTTTTAAGAATTTTATCAGGCGTTAAGGTCTTAGGTCATCTAGGTTGTCTCATCATCATCATCCATGCGACATGCCCTTCAGGACGCACTACGTGGTCCAAGGGTGCCACTCACCTTGTTCTCTTCTGTTGCACGACGTGCCCTTCAGGATGCACCACGTGCTCCAAGGGTGCCACTCGCTGAATTGCATTTCTTTGCGCGACGTGCCCTTCAGGATGCACCACGTGCTCTAAGGGTGCCACTCGTTGACTTGCATTTCTTTGTGCGACGTGCCCTTCAGGATGCACCACGTGCTCCAAGGGTGCCACTCGCTTGCTTGATGGATTGGTAGATTCTATAACCCCTGGAGTCAACACTCCGCCAGGTGAACTTGTGGGAGACTAAGGGCTCTAAGGAATAAGGCCCCCACCTTATTGCGTGCCCCTTAGAATCATCGTGAGAGACTGTCGCAGTCTTCCCTCACGGCATCGTGGATGCTCTCGAACTAGGTAATCGTTAACCTACAGTTCGAGCCATGGCGGGAGTGCTAGTAGGCTGTGGCAGGGCTACTGTCCACACCTCTCCCTCAATCTCTCTGGAGCTCGTGTGTGGCCCCTTTACTCCATATGTGAGTCTTGGTCGGCAAGCTATCGTCAGCCTGCATCATCAACCATCATGTCAGATCATGTCAACCAGATATCATAAGATCAATAGCATATCATCAAAACAAAACAATATCACCGTAAATGAAATGACCCAAATAGCCCACTCCCTGACTCAATCTGAAGTCCAAGGGAGTTCCACCGATGCCTCTGCATCCTCAGGGTCCGAAACCCTGCACACTCAATGAAACTGAGTCAGCAGCACCTGTCTACATCAACGTAGTAAAAACATCCTGTCATATAACTTAACGCATCATAATGAAGGAAAAAGTTTTATCATCATACAAATCCAGATCACTTGCGAGCAAGTGTCCTCAAAGAATAAGTTTGGTAAGTGCGCTAGAGCAGGATGTTACATAAACGCCCTTCTTTCCTGTGCAGAAATAGAAAAATCTACTGTTATGTATTCTTCCTTATGTCTATGTAGTTTATATGCTTGCAGTTACTTGTTGTGCGCCTTACTTATTCTTGTTGTGATCATCGTGGTTGCATCTTGTTAGTCGTCGGGTGGTGTCGTAGACTCCAGTGTGTGTTTCTTTTTAAACGAGCACACACCCTTAAACACAAAAAAAATTGGCACCTGTATCAGAGTTGTTTTCGTGACGAGGAGGTTCGTTACATATGGTATCAGCGTCAGTTCGACCCACGACTTGAGATTAGCTATGGCTTTCGTTGACATGAGTTGATTTTATATACTATTGTTGATCGAGTTGATTGTGTGCATGCAGGTAATCATGGTTAGAGGACACCGCAGAGGCAGACGATGGGGTGTTAGGGGAGGAGGCGTGACGCCTCCAGTAACATCCACGCCTGAGGGGTCTAACCCCCAGGGAGGCAAGTAGGTTCTCGGACAGAAGAAAATAGCGGTTGACGATGTTATTGGGATGATGATATCCTTTCAGCGCATGTATGAGGCTTTGATCAGCCGATTGGACAGAGATGAGGCCAGGGCACCGGTACCCACTGAGGTTCCACCGCGTGCACTGGCCGTTACAGGTAGCATTCACCGTGAACTCGAGAAGGTAAAATTTCCTGAGTTCTTTGGTGTCGTGGATGGCGTAGCCACTGAGGCATGGTTGGAGAACATGGCAATGTGCTTCGCACTTCGCGATTATACCTCCAACATGAAGGTCCACATGGCAGTATTTCAACTGAAGGGGAGCACTCTTCTATGGTGGAAGACGCTCCTACCACAGCTAAACATGGCCGTGGAAGACATGTCATGGGAACTGTTCAAGGAACGGTTCCGAGAGAGGTACCTTTCAGAGGAATTCATTGAGCGTTAGCTCAATGAGTTCAATTCTTTATGACAGGGAGGTCATACCGTGCCCGAGTACGAGGCATGTTTTATGGAGCTGCTCTAGTATGCTCCGCACCTTAACACTGAGAAGCTCAAGGTCAACTGGTTCATGTTTGGCCTTAACGACAGCCTGCGTGCAAAGGTTAGGATCTTGATGCCTCAAACCTTTCCCGACGCTGTCCAAAAGGCCCTCATAGCAGAGGAGGAGCTTATCAGCGGGGGTCAAACCAAGACTCCAGTGAGACCAGTCGGGCAGGGTTCATTTAGAACGCCGCAGCACCAGACACCAACGAGACATACGTCGGGATATCGTGGCTTCCAGAGGGGATCCACGTTCACTACACCTCGATGACCGCCGCCTTAGCAACGGACACCTTATCGAGGACCATAGCACCAGCAGCAGCGTCGCCTGCAGCAACAACAGTTTAGGCCTGTTCAACAGAATAGACCAGGGTTTCAGGCCGGTGGGCAGTCATCTTCTACTTTGGGTACCAGGACTACTGGGCCGAAGAAGGGGTGTTGGACATGTGGGTAGCCACATACCAGCATGACTTTCCTGTGGAGAGGACCAGGGCATCCAGATCATATGGACCCACTACAGTGGGAGATATGGGAAAGGCCCATCGGATTCATGCAGCGGTGAATAACCGTGAGGCAGAGCACGAGTCGACTGTGCTCGAGATGACAGGTACTATCGCTGACCAGACCCTTATTATTTTGATAGACCCAGGAGCTACTGAGAGTTTCATTTCTGGTGCAATGCTAAAAAGGATTAAGGTAAAGGCAGTCGAACAGGATGAGTTTAGCTTCATGGAGATGGCTTCGGGAGCCAAACAGAAGGTTGGAGGAAAGGTTACAGGCTGTGCCCTTAACCTGGGAGAGTTTGTCACGAGGGTCAACTTGTACGTCATGATCTTAGGATCTTATGATGTCGTGATCGATATGGACTGGTTGGAAACGCATGAGGCGATACTCAACTGTAAGATGAAACGGTTGAGCTTGGTTGATGATGAAGGACAGAGACATTTGATTGTAGGACGGAACCAGGGAGTTTCCCTACGGTTCGTCTCTTCCTTACAGTTACGGAAGAGTATACGCAAGGGGTGCAAACTTTATGCGATCCTCGTGCTAAACGAGAAGGGAGTAGCGAAAGGTCTAGAACACCTTCCGGTGGTGAAGGAGTTTGCGGATGTATTTCCAGAGGAGTTGCCTGGGATGCCGCCGGAAAGGGAACTGGAGTTTACCATAGACCTAAAACCGAGGACCGAACCGATAGCAAGAACGTTTTATCGGATGTCGACCCTGGAGTTGCAAGAGTTGAAAATGCAACTGAAGGAGTTGTTGGACCTGGGACTGATACATCCTAGTGTGTCACCATGGGGTGCACCAGTTATTTGCATACGAAGGAACGACGAATCATGGAGGCTTTGCATTGACTACCATCAACTGAACAAGGCTACGATCAAGAATCAGTATCTCTTACCAAGAATTGATGATCTGTTCGATCAAATGAAGGGTGTGACGGTGTTCTCCAAGATCAATTTATGACCAGGGTATCACTAGTTACAGATCAAGGAGGATGACATCCCTAATACTGCCTTTAAGACGACATTTGGACATTACGAGTTTACTGTTTTACCTTTTGGACTGACAAATGCCCCAGGGGTATTCATGAGTTTGATGAACGGGGTGTTCCGTGAGTACTTGGACAAGTTCGTCCAAGTATTCATTGACGATATTTTGATCTACTCTCAGATGATGGAGGAGCATGATGAGAACTTGCGCTTGGTACTACAATGTTTACGAGAGCGCAAACTATATGGGAAGTTGTCCAAATTCTCTTTTCATCAATCGAGGATTCACTACTTAGGGCATGTCATATCCGACGAAGGCATCGTCGTGGATCCAGCAAAGGTTGAAGCTATTATGGAATGGCCTGCACCAATGAATGTCATTGAAGTGCGTAGTTTCATGGGTTTAGTAGGATACTACCGACGGTTTTTCGAGGGATTTTCGAAGATAGAAAATCCGATCACAGAATTGCAGAAGAAAAACAGGAAGTTTGTCTGGACGGAGAAATGTGCGGAAGCATTTCGGAGGCTTAAGGAGTTGTTGACAATAGCGTCGATACTAAAAGTCCCTGACATGGACGTAGACTTCTTGGTATGCACAGACACATCCAAGGAAGGTTTAGGCGGAGTCTTGATGCAAGATGGAAGAGCGATTGCTTACATTTTGAGGAAATTGAGAAGGCATGAGGAGAACTACGTGACACACAATTTGGAGTTATTGGCCATCGTATATGCCTTGAAGGTTTGGAGACACTACCTTGTTGGATGAAAATTTGAACTAAGGACTGATCATTGTGGACTACAACACGTATTTATGCAGATCGACCTGAACGCGCGACAACGGTGTTGGTCAGAATTTCTTAGCGAGCACGACTTTGAGATTACTTACATAAAGGGAATAGTGAACGGAGTGGTGGATGCTTTGAGTTGGAGACCACGCATCTTTTCGGTGTTGCCTCTTTAGACAAATATACGTGAGAATATTCTCACTTTACAGCATGACGATGACTGGTACAAATAAGTCGAGGATTTTATTAGACAAAACACGATGATGGTACCACGATATGAGGGATATTATTTTGATAGAAATGGTTTATTGAGGTTTAGAAGTCAGATTTATGTACTGCCAAACGACGAGTTGAGGATGTTCATCCTGAGCGAGGCTCATAGAGAAATTTACATGGCTCACCCAGGAGTTACGAAGATGAGGGCAGACCTTAAACCGTTGTTCTTATGGAGGGGAATGAAGGTCGACATAGTCAACTTTGTGGCTAGATGTCTAGAGTGTTAGCAGGTAAAGGATGAACATAGACACCCGACAGGATTACTTCAACCACAGGCCATTCTGGAATCAAAATGGGAAGTTATTTCGATGGATTTTATTGTTGGATTGCCACTGACGGAAAGGAGACATGACTCAATTTTTTTAGTAGTATACACTCTGACGAAGAGTGCTACCTTATTCCTATGCGTACGACGTATCAGGCACCTGACATAGCGAGAGTTTTCATCAGTGATATTGTGAGGCTGCATGGCGTGCCTAAGAAGATTATATCCGATCGAGGATCGGTGTTTACTGGACGATTTTGGATGATTTTCCAAGAGGCCTTGGGAACCCAACTTAACTTTAGTACTGCGTATCACCCAGAGACGGACAGACAAACAGAACGAATGAACCAAACCTTGGAAGACATGTTGGGCATGTACGTGATGGACCAACAAAAGCGTTGGGAGGAGTTCTTGCCTCTAGTAGAGTTCTCTTACAACAACAACTACCAGAGCACCATTAAGATGGCACCTTTCGAATTTCTTTATGGGAAACCATGTCAGACGCCCTTGAGTTGGGATCGGCTTGAGGATAGGGTCCTGGTGGGACCATAATTGATCCAAGAAATGGAAGAGAAAATGCAAACCATAAGACAAAGGATTAAAGAAGCGCATGATCGACAGAAGAGTTATGTTGATGCGCACCGATTCGACCGTAGTTACGAGGTCGACAATTGAGTCTTCTTGTGGGTTAAACCGCATAAGAGTTCGATCAAGTTTGGAAAGGGAGCTAAACTCTCTCCTAGGTTTGTGCGACCTTTCGAGATTGTGGAGAGAAAGGGCCCCATGGCCTATTGACTAGCCTTGCCTAATTATTTGAGGTGTATGCATGATGTTTTTCATGTATCTGTTTTGAGACATTATATTAGTGATCCTACACACGTGATTGACATGAGTTCCTTGCAGTTATCGGATGAGGGAGCGCTCATGGCTGAGCTGGTACGCATCTTAGATCATCGCGTTTGACAGTTACGACGTCCAACGGTAGATCAGGTCAAGGTCCAGTGGGACAGTTATAGTCCACACTCGGCGACCTGGGAGGACGCATATGATATGCGCCAACAGTTCCCATTTTTGTTTGATAGATAGACTTATGATACTATGGTACTTTTATTTCATCATTTGTACTGAGAAACTTCGGGACGAAGTTTATACCAAGAGGGGGTGTATGTAACATCCCTCTCTGGAGCACTGAGAAAACTTATTCTTTGAGGACACTTGCTCGCAAGTGATCTGGACTTTTATGATGTTAAACTATTTATCCTTGATTATGATGCGTTATGATAGATGACATGATGTTTTTACTACTTTGATGTAGACAGGTGCTGCTGGCTCATTTTCATTGAGTGTGCAGGGTTTCAGACCTTGAGGATGCAGAGGCATCGGTGGAACCCCCTTGGACTCCGGATTGAGTCAGGGAGTGTGCTATTTGGGTTGATTTATTTACTGTGATATTTATTTGATCTGATGATATGATGTTGACATGTTCTGACATGATTGTTGATGATGCAGGTTGATGATACCTTCCTGACCAGACTCACATATGGAGTAAAGGGGCCACACACGATTTCCAGAGAGGCTGAGGGAGAGGGTTGGACAACAGCCCTGCCACCGGCTACTAGCACTCCCACTGTGGCTCGAAATGTAGGTTAACGATTACCTAGTTCGAGAGGATCCACGATGTTGTGAGGGCAAACTGTGACAGTCGCTCACGATGATTCTAATGGGTGTGCAATAAGGCAGGGGCCTTATTCCTTAGAACCCTTAGTCTCCCACAAGTTCACCTGACGGAGTGTTGACTCCAGGGGTTATAGATGTCTACCAATCAGTCCAATTGGTGAGTGGCACCCTTGGAGCACGTGGTGCATCCTAAAGGGCACATCGCACAAAAGAAACACAAGAAGTAAGTGGCACCCTTGGAGCACGTGGTGCATCCTGAAGGGAACGTCGCGCAAAGGAAACGAACGAGGCGAGTGGCACCCTTGGAGCACGTGGTTCATCCTGAAGGGCATGTCGCATTAATGTGGATGAAGGAAACAAACCTAAATAGCCCTAAGACAATAACTCCTTAATAAATTCTTAAAACGACTCCCCTAAACAATTGTCGTCCAGTTCAAAATCTAAACCTAAGTCAAAAAAAAAAAAAATTCTCTAAGATAAAAATTTTGTTCAACCTTGAGGAAAAGGGCCCTACCTCTAACTCTAAAAAGAGACTAACCCTAATTCTAAATGAATTAGCTCCAATAATTCTTGACCTAATCTTATACCCAAATATTATTATTAATAGCAATTAACCCTAATAACCATTAAAATAATTAAGCAAAACATCATTATGAGATTTTAGGCTAGAGTTCACACCTCAATGCAGTGCAAGGAGAATACAATTTTTAGAGCGTACTTGAGCTCTAGTTCTTGGATTTATTAATGTTAATTTCATCCAACTATACAACCAATATATCAACGGATACAAGATTTCATAATCTTTTTCAACCATTTAACTTTTAATGAACTCATAACTTTTATTCAAATTGAAACATAACTTTTCTTAAAAATAAAAATATACATAAATTACAATTTAGTTAACTCAGACAATAAATTGAATGCTTAAGGGACTAAACTATTTTCCATAAAACTCATATATATACTGAGACTGAACCAATAGTAATAAAATTATTTAACGAGCGGTAGTATAAAATGTATGAATTTAAAAATAAAACGAAAAGATGCATTGGCGCATTTACATTTTTGGTTTTTTTTTTTTAAAAGGAAAGGGAATAATAAAATAGGGAAATGAGCCTTTTAATAAATTTAAAGAAAATAATTTTGGGAGAAATGTGGGGGATGAGTTACACTTGTAAGACAGAGAATTTTTTAGGGTTTTTCATTAAAACTTAAATTAAATATGATTTAGGGCAAGGAGGCTCAAAATGCCATAAAAGAAAGGGGGGATGGAGGGAAAAGGGGATGGGCTGTTAGGTATCGTTATGCTGCTGAATTTGGACTAGACTGATTGCTTGTGAGGAGTTGGTATTTTCTCAACTGGGATTAGAGTGGTAGCTCAGCCTTGGAGGTGATCTTGGAAGCTAGGCATACCTTCTGGATTTGTGTGGCCCCTTTGCGGCTCGGTGGGCTAAGGGGGAAGCAGAGTACCCCTAGCGTTTGGCTAGGAGGTACCGGTGTAGTCTCTACGGTCGGCGAGCGGGAGTGGCACGGAGCAGGAGCGGGAGTGGCACGGAGCAGGAGCGGCACGAAGCGCGAACGTCATCACAGTGGGCAATAAGGAAACGGTATGCTCATGTATTAAGTAGAGTAGAATGCATAGTTATTTACTGTTGCGATTATGATGGTATTGTTGCAAAAATGTTATTCAGCTTGTTTCATCATCCTTTAAACTCTGCAAGAAAAAAAAGAAGGGGGTATTTTCTGAAGATCCTTTATCTTAGCGAATTGAATGGAATCCTAGCGTTGGCAATTAGTTCTGGAATTTCATTTGAATCTATTCCTGTAAACTGTAACTGGACATTTCATTTTTATATTTGGTACAGTCTTAGGGTTTCTGGTAAATTTGTTTTGGGTTTATGGTTACTGTATTTGGGTCCCTGGGCGAATTCGTTTTTCCATCTTGCATGCCATGGATGGTTGGCGATAGGCTCTGCATGTTGTTGTTATCAAATTCATGGTTATCAAATTAGTGGTTATGTTCTAAACTTCCATGCACACATAACATTATCATTGTTCAGGACTATCCTTTCTTCATTTGGCATTTATCGATTTCGTTTGGCATTTCTAGATTTCGATTTCGTGATGTTTAGTTTCGTAGTGTTGATTCGTTTACCACCGATCTGTGTTTGGAAACCTGATATTTTTTCCCCTATAACCATGAGGGAATCATTCCCTGGCCTTTGGACCCTTATTAAAACTACCTACCTCGACCCTGCTTGAACATCGCACCTTCTCGCCTCTGCAGAAGGTATTCAATCTTAGATCTGCAATGGTGTTAGGCATCAGTTGAATGGTGTTTGTTTGCGGATTTGCAGGCATGTGAAGGCGGCCTCAAATGAGACTTTTGTGTGTTGTTCTTGTTGGGGGTGATCGGTTGTGTCCGTATCCATTCCGTTTTCCTTTTATTTTTATTGTATAATCTTTTTATTATTTTTTATTATTTTTCTCACCGAGAGTTTGGTTGCGTTTGTCTTCCTGTTGACCGCGATATATGAGCATGGCGTTACACATACTTACCGGTTGTTTCTCCACTAATAGGATGGTAGTGCAGGATGATGGGATTGAATGGTTTATGGCGTTTTTTCTTTGCCTGTGAGCGTTTTTGTGTTGGCGTTCTGTATATCACCGAGAGCCTTCCATTTTTATCCCTGAGCTTTGTTGATGCTGTAATTTCATGGGGTGTTTTGGCTTCCTGTCCTTATAAAATCGTTATGGCGTATCCCTTGAGGATCCCTGCATTTTTTGGGGTCTGCGTTCCAGGATAACCTTTCCTGCGTTTTTTTTCAGTTGCTGCATCCACATTGATGGCATGTTGTTATTACCTATGTGCCTTAATACCTTTGCGCCCTAATGTGTTGATAATAAAAACCTTTGTGCCTTATTACCTCTCGCCTTAACTGCCTACGTTTCCTTTAATACATTGGTGGCTGGTAATGAAGGACAACCAGGAGACTTTCTTATATAATTGTTTTTCACAGTCTTCAGATTTATAAAATCTTAGTGGTTGCCGATTCCCTTCCTTACTGGGCTATCTGGAATGGCCGCCTATCCTCACGCTTTTGTTGCATCAGAATTGTTAATGTTATCATTTATATAAAGCCCATTCTTTAAGGCGATTTGGTGGTGGGAGGTTAAGGTCATGTAATGTTGTGATAAATGCCAGGTCGTCGTTACTATAGGGTAGTATGCTTGTAGGTTTAGTGTCACCGATAATTATACATATGATGTTGCTTCCTTATGTATTGTCTTCTCAATGTTGTTATTGTTAGATATTTCCATTTTTAATATTGTTATTTTTACTTTAACCCTTAAATACTGAATGATAATGTTGATGCTAATTAATTAGGTAAAGCCAGCTCGCCATGCCTTTATATTTGGTTAAATTTAAGGTAATGTGATGTTTAAGTTCAATAATAATGTTTAGGATGACGCTGAATTTCGGTTATTCTGGTTCATGGTTAAAGTTAATGTAGTGTGATGTTTAAGTCCAATAATGATGTTTAGGATGAGGTTGAATTTCTGTTATTTTGGTTCATGGTTGAGTGGATGGAATGTAATGAATTATAATGGAAAGAATTTGTTATGCATCATTATTTTATGTAAAGAAAAGATTTATTCCTTCATTAAATCATTTAAGAAGGGTTCCATTCCTTTATTTATTTATTTAAAGATAAGAGGTATTCTTTTATTCATTCATTTAAGAAGGGATTTATTTTCACCAATTCGTTTAAAGAAAAGATTTACTCTTTCCGTTACTTATCTAAATAAGGGATTTATTCTTTTGCATTTATTAAAGATGGGTTGTTTAAGTTATTATGGCTTGGTATCTTTCTTTTAATTTGTTAAACCCTTAATGTAGATCAAGTCTTAATTCTAAATTATAGTTTACATGTTGACTTATTGGGTTTTTAAATGATTTAAATACTAACATAAAGTTGTAATCGACAAATTGATTTATGACCCGCCATCAAGATGTAAAACTACAATAAACTTAGAACGGTTCAGTGAACAGTATTTAGTGTCCATTTAGATCTTAGAAAGGGACCTTTGGCCAGGATTACTAGTTGGGTAGTTGATGAGGTTGTATTTAGCTTACGCCTTCCTATGCAAATTGTCGTTCTTTAACACTTATTGTACTTGGTTGTAATCATTTCAGTGCTTGGTCTGCTCGTGTCGGGCGGGAGGTAGACACCCCAGGTAGACTTAGTATATAAGGCTGTGTGTGTGAGTTTTTCCTGTATAAAGAATCCAGTGCCGTATCAAGAGTCTTGGGCCCTTTAAAGGTAGGGTTTCCAATCTTGCGACACACCTGATGGAGATTACTAGTTTCTTCCTGAGCAGTCGGCCAGGAGCCTATTTGACCTTCTCTCTCCCCAGAGCAGAGGACTAAGATTAAATTCCCTGCTTTCCTGTGTAGAAATAGCAAAATCTACTGTTATGGATTCTTCCTTATGTCTATGTCATTTATATTCTTGTAGTTACTTGTTGTGTGCCTTAAGTCTTATTGTTGTGATCATTGTGGTTGCATCTTGTTAGTCGTCGGCTGGTGTCATAGATTCCAGTGTGTGTTTCTTTTTGCATGAGCGCACACCCTTAAACATAAAAAAAATTGGCACATGTATCAGAGTTGTTGTCGTAACGAGGAGGTTCGTTACATCGTTGCAGACCAAGGAAGTCCCACCTAACCATAGCCATTGTTGTTCCAAGTCTCAATAGGAATTTCACCCCTGATATAGGGCTATGAATTTACAAGGTCGATTCCAAGGTGTCACTCAGTGTTCCAAACCAATCAACACTTAAGCTCTCACAACTTTCTCAACACACAACTATCCAAAGTACACCCTCTCTCTTCTCTCCATCTTGCACAACCCAAGAGAATGAGCTCCTTTCTATTCCATCAAGTCCCTCATGCTTCCCACCTCCTTCCATGGCTTCAGTGCATCTGGTTAGGAATCTCCATGATGGGACTCTCAGGATTCACAACTATGAACAAATTTTAGCACATGCAAATGAATCTCAGGCATGTAGGCATTAATTCATGGCTGAAATACACCAGTCATTACTACAGAAAATGCCTTCTTCCTAAGCAACTACAACCAACAAAGAGTGAATGAAGAGTGAAAAAAAATAACAATGAGTGAACCCCCAAAAACCCAAAATATGGTTTTATATATTTACTTGGAAATGAAGAACCACATTTCCTTCCCCAAGAAGCTCATGTAGCCATTTTTCTCCATCTAGGAGCCAATGACGTATTTTATTATTAATAACGATCAAAACATTACATTTTCTAGTCACTCTGTCCTCTTATAATTGTTTGGGCATGAGGGACAATTTTACGGATGGAAATTTATATTAAAATATCGAAACCTAGGAAAATCTTAGCAGTCCTTAATATGCAAAATGTAAAATGTGTAGCAATAGTTTAGTAAAAATATTCAAATTTCTAAGGATTTTATATAGATTCTATAATAATTGGGCAATTTTTAATGTAAAATAACTCCATTCTATGGAATTTGGGCGAATTGTTTTTAGAAAAAAAGGAAATTGGTGAATCTTATTTTCAGAAAAACAATCAAAGATTAGCCCATTTTTGAAATTTAACCCCTAAAATCATCTATGTTGGGAACTTCGACCTTTCTTAAAATAAAAAAATGCATTATTTAATATGGGGACTCAAAACTAGGGTATTTCATTTCCCTCCCCCTTATTTTGTCAATCTACTTAGTGCATAGACAAAACATAAATCAAAATTTCAAAATCATTCAAACATTTGTGGGTACTCTATCTGCATGACATATTCATTATCCCAAGTAGCATCTTTAGGACCATAGCAGGTATACTACACTTATAAAATCTCTATAACTCAATTCTAGAGTATTTTCAGTTTTTTATCCAATATGTGCACCAAATGGACCTGAAAGTATCCTTTTGGATCCATCTGGATCAAATTCCATTCAATAACATGGTTTGGATCATGTTCAGACATATATATAAAAGAGAGATCAAATAATTTATTCACATTCATGGAAGTAGGAAATGTAAGAATGTATGTAATTGGCCCTATTATGATCAATATCTCAAATGGACCACAAAATCTGGTTGCTAGATTTGTAAAACTTCCAAACTTCAATGAGTTCTTATTGGGATTTACCTTCAAAATAACATTCTCTCCCACTTTAAATTCCCCATTTTTCATGTTCTTATCTACATAACATTTCTTTCTATCTTGTGTTACATTCAAATTATACTGAACTTTAAGCATCTTGTCTTCCATATCCTTGAGCAATTCTAGCCCAAGTAATACTATGTCTATTGTGTTACCCAAACTCATAGGAGTATTTCGTTTTCTACCATACAAAGTTTTAAATGTACTCATATTCAATGAATATTAATATCCATTACTGTATGCAAATTCAACCAAATGCAATTAATCCTCCCACTTAGATGGCTTATCCATCACATACATTCTGAGCATGTCTTAAATCACTTGGTTGAATCTTTTTGTATTCCCGTCGTACTTTGGATGGTATGTTGTAATAAAATTCATATTTTTTCCAAATCCTTTAAATAATCCTCTACAAAAATTTGAAGTATAATTTGTATCTCTGTCTGAAACAATTTCTTTAGGTATCCCATGCAACCTAGAAATTTCCTTTATGTAAATTTTTGCAATATTAGCTATTGTATCAGCCATTTTCATAGGAATAAAATGATCAATATTTGTCAATTTATCCACAACTACCATTATGGAATCATGTTTCCTTGTTATCCTGGGAATCTTATTTATAAAATTGATGGTTACCTCTCCCCATTTCTTCTCCAGAATTGGAAATCATTGAAGAAAATCCATTGGGTGTGTATCCTCATCCTTCACTCTCTGAAATTCTATATATCTGGAAATGTAATCAACAACATCCTTCTTCATTCTCGGCCAAAAGAATTAGATTCTTACTGCTACATTTACCTTCCGGTAACCGGGATGTATGGAATATGAAACATTATGCATTTCTTTTAATACAAAATTTCTAATTTCTCTAGAACTAGGAACATAAATTATATTCTTATGCATAATTAATCAATCTTCCTTATTTTCATACTTTTTAATTTTATACTATACATTTTTGTGTTGTAAACTTTATTTTACCTGTAGGTAATGTTGATCGTTAACAACAACATATTAAATTGTTCTCTTTAAATTTGACTGATGCATACTAACAATTGTAGCATTGATGAGATGTACTCTTTTGCTGAGTGCATCAACAAAATTATTTTATTTTCCTTTGTTATGTTTGATGTCAAAGTTATACTCATTTAAAAATTTCATCCATCTTGTATGTCTAACATTCAAAGTTGGTTGCTGAAAAATATATTTTAGACAACTATGGTCTATTCTTAACTCAAATATATTTTCCATGAGATAATGCCTCCACATCAGCAACAAGCTCCAAATTATGTGTGGCATGATTTATATCATTATATTTAATATTGTTGGACTCCAAACTAATGACATGCCCATTTTGAGTGAGGAATCAACCAAGTCTTTCCTTGCATGCATTTGTACATACCATAAAATGCTCATTTGGGTCATAAATATTTAAAATAGGTGCACTAATCAGTAATATATTTAATAAATTAAAGTTCTCTTCACATTTTGTTTTCTATTTAAACTTAATTACATTATTTTGCAAAGAATTGTTGGGATGATAAATCTTAGAGAACCCTGCTATAAACCTCTTGTAGTATCCATCTAGTCCTAGAAAATATATGATTTATGAAACATTCTTGGTTATTGGCCATCCTCTAATGGTTCAAATCTTCTATGTATGTACTGCTATACATTCCTCTAAAATAATGTTCCCCAAATAATGGATTTGTTCTTGGTAAAAAGAACACTTTCTAAGCTTCGAATAAATTTTATTTTCCCTCAGCACTTGCAACACCAACCTTGTAACATCCTGCTCTTGCATGCACTGAGAAAACTTATTCTTTGAGGACACTTGCTTGCAAGTGATCCCGATTGTGATACTATTTGACATTTGATTATGATTATGAGGTGTTATGGGTTTTTGACATGTTATTTTGCTGTATTGACATAGACAAATTCTATTGACTCAGTTTTCCTGAATGTGTAGGATTTTGGACCTCGAGGATGTAGAGTCATCCATGGAACCCCTTGGACTCTGGATCGAGTCGGGGAGTAGACTATTGGGGTTTTATTGTTGTAAATATGGTATTTGTGCATATGTTTATATGATATGACTATGGATCTATTTCTGACATGATTTGTTAATGATGCAGGCTGATGATATCTTGTCGACCAGACTAACATGTGGAGTAGAGGGGTCATTCACGATAGCTAGAGAAGTTGAGGGAGAGGTTTGGATAGAATCCCTACCACAGCCTACTAGAACTCCTTCCATGGCTTGAACTGTAGGTTAACGATTACCTAGTTTGAGAATACCCACGATGTTGTGAGGGAAGACTGCAACAATCGCTCACGATGATTCTAAGGGTTGCGTAATAAGGCAAGGGCCTTATTCCTTAGAGGCCCTTAGTCTCCCACAAGATAACCTGATGGAGTATTGACTCCAAGTGTTTTTTATGTCTACCAAGTCATTCAAGAGGCGAGTGGCACCCTTGGAGCACGTAGTGTGTCCTGAAGGGGAAGTCACATAAGAAATATGGAAAGAGACAAGTGGCACCCTTGGAACATGTAGTGTGTTCTTAAGGGCATGTCGCGCAAGGGAAATAGAATTAGGCAAGTGACACCCTTGGAGAACCTAGTGCATCTTGAAGGGCACATCGCATTGTTAAATAATAAATGAATAAACCTATATGGCCTTAGAATGAATAATGTGATGAGAAAGATTTAAAACAATTTCCCTAATAAAATGTCACCCAACCTAGGAAAATAAAGTCTAGGTCTACGTGATACTTTTGATAAAAAATATATATATTTATATGAAGATAAAAATAAAAGTAAATAAATAATAATCATAATCATCATTAATCATGTGATGAGAAGGGGGTAAGAAATTAAATTAATTTATAAAAATCTTTTGGGGGATAAAATTTAAAAAGGGGGAAATAAGGGAAATAATTGTTTGTTACATATGCTAATTAAAAGCTTATCAAATAAAAAGAAAAAGGAGAAAAAGGTAATTTTCTACACTTTCCAATTTGAGTTTTAAATGAAAAGAGAAAGAGGGAAAGTTAAAAGAATTAGGAAACTAGGAAAAAGTGAGAAACATAAAAAGAAATGGGAAACACAAGGAAAAAAAAAGAAAGACTAACTTAGTAAGGTATCTAACATTTAAGAACTTTCTAAATTAAACTCAACTAGTAAATTAGTAAGGGGGTAAGTCATTAAAATGTGTAAGGGAATATGGGGACACCTAGGAGCGATTCTAGGATTTCTTTTAGATGGGTGAGGGAAATAGGAGTAATTAATTAATTAATGAAATTAATTTATGGTGCAATGAAGGGGATGGGTGACACATGTATGGGGAGGATTTTTATGAATTAAATTATTGAACAATAAATTAAATGGGATTTTGGGAAAGTAAATGACTTCAAAACTCTATATAAAGGAGGGAGGAGGAGGATGGATCTCTTATGTTATGTGTAGCGTTACGTTGTAGAATTTTAGATTTGAATAACTTAGCTTGTGGGAGTTGGGATACCCAGCTCCGTGAGGAGTGGTATCTCGACCTTGGGAGGTGAGATGGGAGATAGTTGTTCCTTGATTTAGTGTGCATGGCCCCTTTGTGGCTCAGGGTACTAAGGGGGAAGAAGATTACCCCTAGCATTGGCTGGGAGGTACCAGTGAAGTCTCATCGATCGACAAGCAGGAGTTGCACGGAGCACGTGGGACAACAACTCAGCGTAGATGACTTGGGCTACAATACGCTTACTTCTATTTTGCATGGTAGATTCTTATTGACCTTAAGCTTTCAATTATATACTTTTAACATTTTAAAAAAGGTGATGGACTTACAATTTTAATTGAGAACTTAATTTTCCCGTAGCCTTAAGCTCATTGCTTGACTTGTTTCCCTTGGAAAATGATCCCTGAATGTTGTGACTGCCCTATGGTTTTATTGATTTATGATGAGTTTGCATTTTTTCTTCACCTTCTTCCCTAGCTCATTAGTCCATGGTTGAGTAGACGGTCAGGAGCTGGATCGACAGTCATCACTTTGATCTTAATAGACCTATAGATCCTAATGACTTTCTTTTTTGTGTGTTGATGGTGAGCGAATGATGTGTTGTCCAGTCATCTACCCCTGTTGATTGTTCCTGGTTGATGGATTTCCTTGCACCTTTTGCAACTGAGTACTTTGTGTTTTTAATGAATTGTACTGTACATTTTTAATGAATTGTCCTCTACATTTTTGTGAAAGGACCTCTACGTTTTTTGAAATGTCCTCTGTGATATCATAGATTTAAATGACATTTTTATCGGCTAATTACTGCGAATTTACACACCTTGTGATGACTGTGATATGACTCACTGTGAATTATATTACTGTGAAATTAAATGATTGTATTACTACAAATTAAATTAAATAATTTTATATTGTTGTGAACGTATTATGGTGAATTTTACACACCCTGTGATGACTGTGATTTATATTTACTATGGTTGGGTGGAACACTATGCAGAACAATGACATTATGTATTTTCATTCTGTTGTGTTATTCTATTGAACTTGACAATGATTCTCTACTGTGGTGATCACTGTGTTTTCCCTTTGATTTATGTTTTTTATTACTTCGACAACGATTTTACCCAGCAGAACTGACGCATTAGAACTCAACGATTGAATTTTTTTTAAGACCACGAATTTCTTGGCAATGGATTCCCTTCTACAAGTTATTGTATTAATGGCGAACACCCTCTGTGGTTTAATTTATTTAATTGCAAATGCACCCCATGTTTGATAGAAGTGACGGAGATTGCATTATGTGCTTTTAATGCGATTTGATGGTGAGTTTACCCGAGGGAAATTAACCTTCTTTATTCATTTTTAGATTTCATATTCACCTCTATTGTTCAATGATTTTCATTTTATTATATAGTAGTCGAGTATCCATTCGATTTTTATTTTACTATACAATGTTACTTTTAAATTATACAGGCTTGTATGGTGTACACCAATTTTTCCATTGTCAAGACTGTGAATTTGCTTGTTACCTAACAATGTTACCATCTTTAGGAATGCATTTTCATTTAATTATTGCCCTGCGATTTTTGAAGGCGTTTGTAGGGTTGGATCTCTTTGCTCTATGATTTATTTATTGATGTGTTTTCCTTGCTTATTACTGCTCTACATTTTTGTATTGAATGTGTTTCATTGCATTGATATTTTTCTCTTGCAATTTTTCCATTTTAGGACAACATTCGTTGCCTGTGTACCTGACAATTTTCCCTTGGGATTGAACTTCATTACTAACTTACCTATGGCCTGTGTTGAATGTGTTGTACTTATGTATTCCTATGTTTTAATTGTAATTAACTCTTACCTACGTTTTCACTTAACGATGGTGTCTAATTCTTGGCAATTTACATTTTAATGGCAATTGTGTGTACCAATTGATAGATGACTTCATACACTTTTAATAGCAACTTATTAGCTGGCAGGTGTAAAGGGATGGTGTTTGTTTTTTAACAACAAATTTATTTAACATTTTTAATAGACAACTTCTTCCTTTAACGGCCTTTGTTTAGTAGAACCTTTAATTTGATTGGATAACCTTTAAATTGAATAGACAACATTTAATTTAATTTAGACCAGACTTTCCATTTACTCTTAATATTGATTAAACCAGACTTGTCAATCATATTGGAATTATAGTTTATTGTTTTAGTATTGATTCAATTAGACTGACAAATTATCGACTAGTTTTAATTTAGACTTGCTAATTTAGATCTATAATTAAGGTTAATTTAATTTGTAGTTGTGGTCTAATTTGGTAAATTAGACTCGCTAAATTTGATTTCTATATAATGTTAAGTTAGTTTTATAAATCAATGACTATTTGTAAGTTAGACTGGTCAAATTATATCTGTAATTAATGCTAAAATTAGATTGTAAATATTGACCAATTTAGACTTCATAAAAGGGTTGATTTGTTGACGAAGTCGTGTATTGGCTTGCATTTTTCCTTGTTTTCATCCTCTTGCATCTCATCTACCTATTGTTTTGTGTATGGGTGTGGTCTTCTTATTGGTATTCAACTCCAAGCGTGTCAGATTTACCTAGAGTCCTTCGTCCAGATATGATGTTTCACGCCAAGGTTATAGTCGTGCCTATCACTTGGGGATGGTATGATTCTTGATGAGGGAATCATTGCATGCCCCTAGGGATGGAGGCGAAGGATAACTTGGCTGAGGTATGTTCCTTTCATATGAGTGTTTTCAATCATTGTGATTTGTTGTTAGCGCTTCGGTTGTAATGCCTTCATGCGTTTGGTTCGTGCACCTTTAGGTTCTAGTCATTAGTCGTCAAGGTCATTGTGTCGAGAGGGGTGATGTTGTCCCTTGGCTTGCATTTGTGGTCCTGTTGCATCGGGAGGGTAGTCACTTCTCCTTGTTTTTTTACACATGTTTCGCCTAGTTTCTCTTGTGCCAGTGTGTGGAGTCCTAGTTGTCTGTTGTTTGGACTATGTTCTTGCATTCGTCGTTAGTTGTGTGGTTAAACTGTTTTCGTCATTTCCTTCCTTCCTCAAAACTAAAAAAGAGAAATTTCACCTCATGCTTCACTTGTATTCATAACGATGGAGTCATTACATATGGCATCAGAGTGGGTTCAACCTGTAACTTGGGAACACTACGAATTTTGTTGATATGATATTTGATTATAATTTTGCTAATTAAGTTGACTTATGTTTGTGTAGTTAATCATGGTTAGAGGATGTCATGGAGGCAGATGAAGGGGTTCTACAGGAGGAGGCGTGACACCTCTTTCAACATCCATGCCTGAGGGGTCTAACCCCCAGGGGGACGAACAAGTTTTTGGGCAGGAGAAGATAGAGGTGGGTGATGTGGTTGGGCTGATGAGGTCTTTGCAGTGCATGTATGAGGCACTGATCAGTCATTTGGACATAGATGAGGCTAGGGTGCCAACACCCTCTGAGGGTCCACCGCGTGATCCGGTTGGTACTGGTAGCATTCACTACGAACTCAAGAAGGTCAAATTTCTTGAATTATTTGGTGCCCTGGATGACACAGCCGTTGCTTCATGGTTAGAGAATATGGCGATGTTCTTTTCCCTTCACAAATATACCTGCAACATGAAGGTACACCTGGCAGTCTTTCAATTGAGGGGGAGGGATCTTCTATGGTGGAAGATGCTCCTATCCCAACTAAACATGGATGTCGAAGATGTGTCATGGGAACTGTTCAATGAATGGTTCTGAGAGTGGTACCTATCAAAGGAATTCATTGAGCATCATCTCAACCAGTTCAACTCCTTACGATAGGGCGAACATACGGTGCCTAAGTAAGAGGCATGTTTTATGGAGCTGCTTCGATATGCTCCACATCTTAATAATAAGAAACGTAAGGTCAACAGGTTCATGTTCGGCGTTAATGGAATCATACATGCAAAGGTTAGGATGTTTATGCCTCATACCTTGCATGATGTCATCCAGAAGACCCTCATAGTAGAGGAGGATCTTGTTAGTGGGGGTCAAAGTAGGACTCCAATGATACCGGTAGGGCAGGTGTCATCTAGTTTCCAGGAACATTAGACACAAGCCAAGCATATGCTTGTATATCGTGGCTTCCAAAGAAGATCCACTTTCATTACACCTCGATGACCAGTGCCTCAGCAGAAGACACCTTATTGGGGAGCATAGCATCAAAAGTAGTGTTGACCTCAGTAGCAACAGTTTAGGCTTGTTTAGTGGAAAAAACTAGGATTCCAGGCTGGTGGGACGTCATCTTCTACTTCGGGTACCAGGAGTACTAGACCAAAGAAGGGTTGTTGGACATTTGAGGAGCCACACTACCAGCATGACTACCTAGTGGAGAGGACTAGTGTGTCTAGATCAGCCCGAACCACTACCATGGGATATTTGGGCAAGGCCCATCAGATTCATGTAGCAGTGAATAACCATCAGGGAGAGAATCATTCGAATATGCTCAATATGTCAAGTACCATCGATGAATAGACCCTTAGTATTTTGATAGACCTTGGTGCTACCGAGAGTTTCATTTTTGGTGCAGTGCTAAAAAGGATTAAGGTAAAGGAAGTCGAAAAAGATGAGTTTAGCTTCATAGAGATGGCTTCGAGAGCCAAATAGAAGGTTCGAGGAAAGGTTACATGTTGTACCCTTAACCTGTGAGAGTTTGTCACCAGGGCCAACCTGTACGTCACTATCTTAGGATCTTATGACATCGTGATCGGTATGGATTGGTCGAAATCGCATGAGGAAATACTCAACTGTAAGACGAAACAGTTGAGCTTAGTTTATGATGAGGGATAAAGGCATGTGATTGTAGGTCAGAACTAGGGAGTCTCCCTGACGTTTGTCTCTTCCTTTTAGCTACGGAAGAGCATACGTAAGGGGTGTAAGATTTATGCATTCCTTATGTTAAATGAAAGGGGAGTAGAGGAAGGTATAGAACACCTTCTGGTGGTGAGAGATTTTTCACACGTCTTTTTGAAGGATTTACTTGGAATGTCGTCAGAGAGGGAATTGGAGTTTACCATAGACTTGAAACTGGAGACTTAACCGATAGAAAGAACACCTTATCAGATTTTGACCCCAAAGTTACAAGATTTGAGAATGCAACTGAAGGATTTGTCGGACCTGGGACTTATACGTCCAAGTGTGTCACTGTGGGGCACGCCTATTATTTTAATACAAAAGAAGGATCATTTGTGGAGGCTTTGCATTGAATATTGTTAATTGAACAAGGAAATGATTAAGAATCAATATCCATTGTCCAGGATTGATGATTTGTTTGATCAGATGAAATGTGTGAGGGTGTTCTCAAAGATCGATTTGCGATCAGAGTATCACCAGTTACAGATCAAGGAGGATGGCATCCCTAAGAACACCTTTAATACAAGGTTTGGTCATTACGAGTTTACTGTTTTACCGTTTGGACTCACAAATGCCCCAGGGGTATTTATGAGTTTGATGAATGGGGTGTTTCATGAGTACTTGGACAAGTTCGTCCAAGTATTCATTGACGATATCTTGATTTACTCTCGAACAACAGAGGAGCATGACAGGAACTTACACTTGGTACTACAGTGTTTGCGAGAGAACAAATTATATGGGAAGTTGTCCAAATGCTTGTTTTATCAATCGAATATTCACTACTTAGGGCATGTCATCTCCGGTGAAGGTATCGTCATGGATCCAACAAAGGTCGAGGCTATTATGGAATGTTATGCACCAACGAATGTCCCATAAGTGCTCAACTTCATGGGTTTAGCAGGATACTATTGATGGTTCATCGAGGGATTTTCTAAGATTGAAAATCAGATCAGAGAGAAATGCACGGCAGATTTTTGGAGGCTCAAAGAGATATTGGCAATGACATTAATACTAAAGGTCCTTGACATGGACATGAACTTCTTGGTATGTACTGATGCATCCAAGGAAGGCTTAGGCGGATTCTTGATGCAAGATGATCGAGTGATCACTTACATCTCAAGGAAACTGTAATATACCAAATATAAAATTATGAAGAACATAAATAAAATGCTAGAAATGGCAGAATAACAGTAATATAACCAGCATAATCTCCACAATAACACATAAATGATATAAGAGCAACAACAAAAATAACTCTTTGATTCAGAAAGTAATGTTCACGGGCCTCTTCGAGGGGGAAACCTCCAGTTGAGCAGTGCTCTGTTATAATAATCTCCAAGGTAGGTTTTTCATACCCTCTACCCTTATTTATACTAAATATGTCTATTAAGAGAAGCATCTAGAGGAAGATCCTTCTAGATGTGGAATATTCTATAAGGTCTTCTTACATCCACCTTATTCTATTTTATTGAAAGGCCTCATTAATATTGACCTTTATTACATCCGAATATATTTCTTTACATATGTGCGGGTTAGGACACTAACATGTCCGCCCCCTTAAAAACAACCTTGTCCTCAAGGTTTGAGATGTGGAAACTACTGTAGAATGGTAGTTGGTTCCCAAGAAGCATCTACTGGAGTTGTATCTTTCCACAGGACTAGCACTTCCTTGATGGTTCTTTGATAGAGGCGACGCTCACACTGGTCCAAAACTACTTCTAGTTGTAGCCAAATGAATCCTTCTTCAACTAACTTGAGAAGGTTGGTTTGAATTTGGCACCTAGTTCCAATCACCTTCTTTAGGCATGAAACATGAAAAATAGGATGTAGCTTCAAATGACTGGGTAGAGCTAACTGATAGGAGACTTTTCCCACACACTTGAGAACTATACAAGGACCATAAAATCCAGGTTCTAGCTTTGGACAATGCTTGGCCTTGAGGGAAGTTTGCTTGTATGGTTGCAGTCACAGAAACACCTGATCCCCTTTTGCAAATTGACATTCAGAGGGACCTTGATCTGCTTGTTTCTTCATGCGATTATGTGCCATGACCAAGTTCTCTTTGAGGGTATGAAAAATATCTGTTCCATGACCTTCGAGGTACTCGATAAGTATGAGAGAAATAAAGGTGGCTTATGTCCATATACCGCTTCAAAAGGAGTCATGTGTGTAGATGTATGGTGGGAAGTGTTGTACCACCATTCAGCTAGGGGTAACCTCTGAGCCCACTGATTTTTCTTTTTAGAGGCAAAACACCTCAGATATGTTTCCAAACACTTGTTGACAACCTTTGTTTGACCATCATTCTGGGGATGATAAGTTGTGCTAAGATGCAATTGGGTGCCCTGTAGCTTGAGCAGTTCTTGCCAAAAATTGCTTGTGAAAGTTGGGTCACGATCAGATATAATAGAGTGTGGCATGCCATGAAGCTTGAAGACCTGGTCCATGAAAATTTGAGGCATCGTGGATGCAGTAAATGGGTGTTGAAGAGTGTAGAAATGAGCATACCTGGAAAGGATATCCACAACCACCATTATGACTGATTTATTTCCCGATTTGGGTAATATGGTAATAAAGTCCATAGAAATATCCTTCCAAATAGTAGGTGGAATCGGAAGCGGTTGTAGTGTGCCCGGAGATTTGACTGTTTCTCCCTTGTTGGGTTTACACACATCACATTCGACGACAAAATTATGGATATCATGGTTCATACCATCCCCAAAAAAATAATGTTTGACCCTGTCATAGGTTTTGGTGAACCCAGAGTGCCCCATTGTGGGTGTAGCATGAAGCTCCGAAAGTACCATGAATTTAAGTTTTGATTGTTTAATTAAATACAAACGGCCTTTGTATCGAAGCTCATCCTAGAGACAAAAGTACCTTGGGGGAGTTGGAGCATTGGTCTGCAATTGCTGGATCAGATGCGAAATTTTGGGATCTTGTAGCCATTCCTGGTGAACAACTTGGATCCAATTTGGTTCAATGAAGGAAAGAGAAAAAAGGGATCCTTATTCTTCATATTTTCTGGACAGATCCTCCACCACCACATTGTCTTTTCCTTTCTTTTAAATGATCTCATAATCATATCCAAAGAGATTAGTCACCCATTTTTGTTTCTCCAAGGAGGAAATGTATTGTTCCAGAAAGTACTTGAGGCTTTGATGGTCTGTCTTAATTTGGAAACGTTGCCCCAAGAGATAAGGGCACCGCATATCAAGGACATGTAGAATAGCCAACATTTCCTTTTCATATATGATTTTTCCCAGATTCCTTTCAGATAGTTACTTGCTAGTGAAGGCCAAAGGTCGACCCTCTTGCATAAGGACAACACCAATTCCTTTCCCCGAGGCATCACATTCCAATACAAAGGTCTGTTAAGATTTTTAGAGTCTTTGGGTGTGGCTAGTCTTGCATAGCTTCAATATTTTTCGAATCCACCTTGACGCCATCCTTGCCAACCAGATGACCCAAGTATTATACTTATAAGGCACCAAAAGCACATTTAGACTCTTTCAGGAAAAGTTGGTGCTGAGAGAGTAGATGGAGAACCCGATCTGCATGAGTAAGATGGTTTGTCCAGGTTTTTCTATAGATGAGGATATCATCAAATAAAACTAAGACAAAATTATGGAGAAATGGATAGAAGACATGATTCATGAGGCGTTGGAAGGTGGAGGGGGCATTACGCAAGCCAAAGGGCATAACCAAAAACTCAGTGGCCCTCATGAGTTCGAAATTCCATCTTGGGAATGTCTGCCTTTTTCATACGTATCTAGTGATATCCCAAGAGAAGATCAAGTTTAGTAAAGAATTGGACACCACTCAATTCATCCAAGAAGTCATCAATGACAAGAATGGGAATTTTGTCTTTAATGGTCAGTTTGTTGAGGGAACGAAAGTTAGGACACATTCTCCAAGAACCTTCTTTCTTCAGGACCATGACTATAGGATAAGAGTAAGGGCTCATACTAGGGTGGATAATGGCTACATTAAGGAGTTCCTAGACCATTTTCTCAATTTCATTTTTTTGTGAAAAGGGGTGGCGATACAGATGGATATTGGGAGGAAGGCTTCCGGGTACAAGGGGAATGGAATGATCATGAACACTGCGAGAAGGAGGGAGTCCTTAGGGAGTGGAAAATACCATTTGATGTTTAGAAAGGAGGGCTTGGAGGTCTTGTAGCACTAGGGGTGTATTTGTTGCTTGTATGGCATGGAGTTGGGCAATGACACTAGAATGACCTTTTTTTAGCATCTTTTCCATGTGATGGGAACTAATGACCTCAGGTGAACCGAAAATGATGCCTTGGAATTTATATTGGTGGCCGTCCTGGTTGAATTGCATGGATAATTCCTAAAAATCCATGAAAATGGGAGCTGAAGTCCTTATCCAGTTTACACCCAACACAATGTCACAAATGCCCATGTCGATGGAAAACATATGGCATTTTAGGTGGTAGTCACTGATTTGGAGATGCAAATTTTCACAGCGCTCTCCACATTTCATGAAACCACCATTGGCAATCATGATTTGGAAATTGTTGATGGCATGGATGTAGCAATGAGTTTCTTGGGCAATGCGGCGATGAATAAAATTATGGGTGCTCCCACTATCAACCAGAATGATGACCTTCTTATGCTTGATGTAACTGACTAACTTGAGGGTTTGGGGGGTGGAGAAGCCAGTGAGAGAATTGAGGGAAATGATGGGTTCCACTTTGGGAGGTTCTGAGGGAGGGGTTATGTCAGTGATTTCAGGTGACTCGGACACAAGGGGAGTTTCAAAATCCTCTTCTGAAATATCCTCAGAAATGGACATAAAAAGATTTTGTTCCTTACACTTGTGGCCCGGGAAAAATTTGTCATCACAATTATAACAAAGGCCTTTGAGTTGGCATTCATCCATTTCAGCCCTGGTCAATTTTTGGATCTTTAATGGGGTGGAGGGAGTAGTGGGATTTATGGGTTTAGGGCGAGGGATAAAGGAGGGTTTACAGTTCTGAGAGGATACAACCTATTGTTTTTATTTAGATTTTTTAGTATCCTCCACCCAAATCAAAGGTCGAGCCATGCGGACATTGGCCCAAATCTCATCCTTGAGGCCACTGATAAAACACTCTTGAAAGAAAGCAACAATCATGCCCTCTGTTCGAAAATCCAGGCACTCAAAGGTAGCTATGAAGTATTCTATTGTTCCTAATTGTTTCAACTTTGTCAAATAGACCAAATGGTTCGTGTCAGTGTCAAAGCGTTCATAAAGCTCAATCACAAATTGGGTCCAAGCAATATACCCTTAACAAGAAGTTTTTCTCCATTGCCACCATTGCCATTATTCTTGATCTAGATGGAGAACACCATACCGGAGTTTGGCTAAGTCATCTGTAATGTCGTATAAAGAGAAATAATGTTCCATTTGGGTTACCCAACCAGTGGGGTCCGAGCCATAAAATTTGGTCACATCCACCCACGAAAGGCGTAGGTCACGTTGAAAGTAATGCTGCTGAAAGGTATGGGAATGGGAGGAATGTTCACCTTCAGTCTTTGGAGGTGCATCAAAGAAAGGGTCATTTGTAGGGATCTTCAGTTTGGTGCAGAGTGATGCAAAGACATATTCAAGCTGGGTGGTCAGTTCTTGTTTGACATTCTCCATTGAGGACTGCATGGTTGTGTTTATGGTTGTATTGATGGATGTATCAATGGAGGCAATAGTGGTAGTAAGTTTTTTCACTTTTTTTGGGGTCTCGATGAGACCATCTTGCAAGGTGTTGAAGTGAGCTTCTAGGTCTTGGCTACGGGTATGGGACATGAGGATGGGTGAATTGAAAAGGGGTGGGTGGGGTCAAAATTTTTTCCAAAAAATGATATGGATGAATGTGATAAGGGAGAAGAGATGAATCCAATGGAATAGGTCTCAAATAATGGTGAAAAAATTTCCAGACATTTTTTTTTAATTACACCTGCGGAGTTATACTCTGGTCTAAAGAATACTACAGCAATGAAATCCCCAAATTCTTAACCAGTAAGAAAAGTGTAGTGATTTGGAAACCTGAACATAGTTGCGTGGCAACAGATCTTGTATGTTTTAATTTGTTTATGTTTCTGTCCCCCAAGGGTTAGATATTCAAGGGTTCTACAGATAAGGGTTTTCCCTATGCTATATCTCTCTGAAATACGTGCGGTGTCCAACAATAGTACTTGGCCCAATATCTCAAGGCACTAACTAAGGAGGATAGACTATACCCTTAGCTGTACTACCTGACTACCCAGGTACTAGAGAGTATCTTCCTGAGTTCTATTCTCTGTGCCACTATATGATGCAGAAGCATCACTCCACATCAGTAGCATGCTAGCCAACTAGCACATCCATCATGCATTAATGGAGAAAGGGAGAGGTGCAACCCTCTCAATTTTGAAATTTGAAATTTCAATAAATGTTGTAAGGCTTTTAGAGTTGTTCAGGAAGTGGTTGAGGTTGCCTTAAATGGTTCCCTGTAGCTAAGTCTAGATCTGTCAGGATTGGAAATCCATTTATGTAATGTACCCAGAGGAGTTTCTTGGTCATAGCAATATCTTAGAGACGGTGGTTAAGGATAAGCTCGAGAGAGCCTCCATTTTGTAATTAAGAGAAATTTGAGTAGAGAGTCAGGGAGGGAGTTCTCAGGTAGAGATGTCTCGAGAGAGAGCTGAGACTTGTTACAGTCCAACCTTTGTAAACATTTGTATAGGCATTTAGAAATTAAAACTAAGCGTAGTTTTTCCTGCCCATGAATTGTCTGTGTATGTTTATGCATTTGAGTGTCACCTGTATACTGCTGATATAGGTTATAGATAGATTTTATTGTCTATCTTATTGAGTTGTGATTTTTGTATGGGTTCTTTAGGCCGTGCAAGGAGTGCACAACATAACACTGGAAGTTCTATAGCCAGCGCGAGGAGTGTGCATCTGAGCTCTATGGAGTCAGAAAGAATGTGCAACGAGTGCACACAAAAAAGATTCACAGATTCAAGGAGGAGCCTCAAGGTTGTTGAACACCTTGGAGGACGAGGAACTATGCAAAGGAAGGCACAAAAAATAAATAGAACTACCAAAGGTTCTATAAAAATCTGCCAGGGGAGCATTGAGCGAGTGTAAAGAGTGAACCAGAGAACTCCATTTTGAGTTCCAAGGAAAGGGAAGTGTCGAAGAGAAGACACTCATATAGCTACTGAAAACTCTGTGGAGAAAGGCTATTCAAGGTGTGCATTGAGACAAAGAACACTAGGAGGGCATGAAGCATTTCTTTACAAGAAATACTTCGGATCTGAGTTTAGAAAAATAATTTGCAACATAAGGAGTGTGCGAGGGTGGACTTATTCTAAGTCCTAAAGCTCAGGAGGAACCATGCCTTTGCGCACAAAGAAATAGAAGAAAGGAGTAGAAGGTCGAGAATCCATTTGAGGTTTCAGGGTCGACAAAGCTCAGGAGGGACAACGTCTTTAGAATGCAGGCGGAAGTCGAGGATATAGGATTCACAGAAAGAGAAAAGGCTGAGACCTTTGAATAATTTGAAGTCTTCCAAGTTCCCGAAGAAGCGCAAGGTCTGGAGGGTGCACAATTTTCATTATATCAGCTGAGGAGAATGAGATCTGGACCATTGAATCTATGTCCACGCAAGCAGGAGGAGAGTGTGCAGGAGAAAGAGATCTCAGCACATGGAACAATAGCCATCAAATCCAGGAGAAGATGCACGAGGTTTAACCCTCGTATGTGAAAAGGGAACGAAAGGTTTATTTAAACATTTTGGCTACCGAGAGATATAAAGGGAAAGAGTTGGAAATATTGACCCGTGAAATCATGAAAAGACACAAGTCATCAGATCAGGAGAGGCTATGAGCCGTTGATCTCAGTTTGGAGTGGAAGACTGGCGTTTTGGGGATCAATACTCTGGTATTTCAGATACAGGGAGCTCGAAGGGGCAGGCAGTTGTTGCAGCCGAGATCGCAAAGTCCTGAAACGTGAAAACCTAAAAACATATGGGGGAGTAGCGTGGTCATGGAATAGGGTCACACATTTCGGCATTTCGGGATTCGACTTTTCAGCCATCCCGAGGACAGGAAACCGAGTACTTCGGCATTGGAAACCCTGAATTCCCAAAAGAAACATATTGTTGGAGTGGAACTATGGTCATACATTTCGGGAGTTTGGGGTTCATCTTTCAAAATTTATGAGGACAAGGAGTCGTGGCGCTTGGTGTTAGAAACCCCAAAATCACGAAACGCAATGTGCCATGGAGAAGGAACTTTGAAGGAGTTCGACATTTCGGAAGTTTGGGATTCGACATTTCGGCCATCCCGATGACTACGAGACAGGGTGCTTGGTATTGAAGGTCCTGAATTTGTGAAACATGACGTGCCTTGGGAGTGGGGCTGCGGTCACACATTGAGCCATTTCGAGATTCGACACTTTGGCAATCCCAAGGAGAGGGAGTTGGAACGCTTGGAGTCGGAAGTCCCGAAGTCACAAAACATGACACGCCTTTGGAATAGGGCTATGGTCATGGGGAAGGTGGTCACATGGACTGAGGTTTGGCCATGGGTTAACCATCGGTGAAACCATTTCAGTATTTCATCATTTTGGGTTTCGGGGATTGAAGAGTCAAGAGACTCATGACTTCAGGATTCCCGAAGTCGTGAAACCCAAAATCCCTTTTCGAAAAAGGTTTCGGTCATATCTGGTGGCCATGTACAGGTGAAGACTCATGCCTAGTGCATTTCTTGTGCCGGTGGAGTTTTCATGAGGAGCCTGTGGATTTGTTCAAAGGATTCCAACATGGGCCCAAAGAGCCATTTTGGCCCAGAATTTGGAACAATCCAAAAACTGGGAGGTCAGTGGACCCTGCTAAGGTAGAGGGGGTCTGCATCAAGTGGTATCAGAGAAGATTTTTGTTTGTAGATTTCAGATACAAGAAAACGAGGAAACCGTTACTTCGTTCACAAACAAAGGAGAGATGGTAGGAGAAATTCTGGTAACATCGAGTGGAATTAGAAGCAAAGATTCATCTGTATACAACAGGTGAAAGGAGACAGAGTAGTATTTCTCTGTGGTGATTGTTTAAGGGTGCAACAGTCAATAGACAGCCAGGCAAGCTATAGGAGAAGATGGAGATGCTCTCAGGCATAGAGTGATCCATAATTTTTCCAGGAGGGAAGACAGAAGGTAAAGATAGAGATGGCTATTGAAGGCCATGAGTGTGGTGGAAGAGGAGACCACCAACAGAAAACCAAAGAAGAAATTGACAAAGAACTCGCTAAGCTAAGAGCGAGAATGGAGTAGCTTGCATTAATAATTCAACAGAGTGCAAGAACACGATGGGTGTATGAATGGCCCATGAAAAAGAAGGTGAAGTGGCCAGTCAAGGAGTTGTTGGTCAAAGGAAAACAAAGGTTGTTGAAAATATGGCTGAGGTATGCTGAAAGCCTCAATGACACAAAGCTGGTTTGCATCTGTGAGCCAGAAGTTGGAGAAACCCTCAGTAATGAGGAAGAGAGATCAGTTTCAAGTCTCATAAACTTCCAGGAGGGAAAATATGAATTTTTGAATCGCCAGGTGGGCAATGAGATGAGATCATTGGAGGATCTCATAGACTGTCGGGAGGACAGTAGTGGAAATCCATATTGCCAGGAGGGAAATGGTATGAGATTAGCTGAAGATCTCATAAACGACCAAGTGGGTAGGGCATAAATCCCATATTGCCAAGTGGGCAAGGGAGAGTAGATGAGACTGTCTGAAAGTCTCGTGAACTCAGGGATGAGTTTGGGTCAGCAAGGGGTGCTGATGAAGATGGGATCGATTGATATCATAAACCACTAGGTGGGAAGAAGTGAACTTTTGAGTTGCCAGGTGGGCAATGGAAAGTGATTAGTGGAAGGTCTTGTGTACTGCCAAGCGGGCAGTGCTGAAAGTTTAGATTGCTAGGTGGGCAATGAGATGGGATCAGACGGTCTCATAGACTGTTAGGTGGGTAGAAGAAAATTCCCAAATTTCTAGATGGGCATGGGAAAGGAGATTGTTACACATTATTTTCGTCATCCCTATGATCGTTAATGATGTAAACCTATCTATTTCCTTTAGAGGGGTCACAGTGGCCTGAGTTCCTGAAGAGAGAAGGAAGAAGAACTTTTCCTGAGAAAAGAAGTTGCATTTTC
>ML781230.1:1054394-1110111 GCA_009831015.1 Picea engelmannii
CACAGGGGTGAAGAAATGGGATTGAAACCAACGAAATGAATCGCATAGCATCAATCATCACTTATGGGGCTTGCACCCGGTAACCAGGACTTCCCAGGTGGTCACCCATCCCAAGACGCCTCTGGCTCAAGCGCGCTTAACTGGGGAGTTTTTCCCACAATCAAGCCCACTTAACTTGCTACCCCATTTGCAAAACCTTAGCAAGTATTGTGCCTTATGAACTACCCAGTTAGAGCTCCTTTAACTCTTATTATTTAAGCATATAGGGGATTTCGCAGTGCAAGATATTAGATATTATTTTTGGGATTAACTGCGTAGTGTAAGTCATTAATCTATGACCCATATTCATGAGTATTAGTCGCAACTGACCAATAATTCTCATGATTTGAATAGTCCACTTAGCACTCATTGCATCGGGTGATGCTCATAGGGGTGAAGAAATGGGATTGAAACCAATGAAATGAATCGCATAGCATCAATCATCACTTCTGGGGCTTGCACCCGGTAACCAGGACTTCCCAGGTGGTCACCCATCCCAAGACGCCTCTGGCTCAAGCGCGCTTAACTGTGGAGGTTTTCCCACAATCAAGCCCACTTAGCTTTCTACCCCATTTGCAAAACCTTAGCAAGTATTGTGCCTTATGAACTACCCAGTTAGAGCTCCCTTAACTCTTATTATTTAAGCATATAGGGGCTTTCGCAGTGCAAGATATTAGATATTATTTTTGGGATTAACTGCGTAGTGTAAGTCATTAATCTATGACCCATATTCATGAGTATTAGTCGCAACTAACCAATAATTCTCATGATTTGAATAGTCCACTTAGTCCACTGACCAATAATTCTCATGATTTGAATACTCCATCTCGTTAAATAATTTTATTACTATTGGTTCAATCTGAGTTTATGTATGAGTTTTAAGGAATATAGTTTAGTCCCTTAAGCATTCAATTTATTCACTGATGGTTATGCGTTCTGTCAATAAAAACTATGGCTTTTTGTATTCATTTATTTATGAATTAGTTTAATGTTTGAAAAACTATTGCGTTCATAAGGGAGTTATGCTTTCAATATGTTAATGAACTCTCATTGCAGGTTGCGTTTAAAGAAGGAGAGGCCTTCAATGAAATTTATTGTCTGAGTAAACCAAAACATATCCGTTGATATATTGGTTGTAGTTGGATGAAGTTAACGCTAATAAATCCAAGAACTAGAGCTCAAGTACGTTCTAAAAATCGTATTCTCCTTGCACTGCATTGAGGTGCGAATTCTACCCTAAAATCTCCTAATGATGTTTTTCCTAATTATTTTAATGGTTATTAGGGTTAATTGTTATTACTAATTATATTTGGGTATAGGATTAGGTCAAGATTCATAGGATCTATTTCATTTATAATTAGGGTTAGGCTCTTTTTAGAGTTAGAGTTAGGGCCTTTTTCCTTAAGGTTAAACAAATTTTTTTATCTTTGAGAAGTTTTTTTTTTTTGACTTAGGTTTAGATTTGAACTGGACGACAATTGTTTAGGGGCGTCGTTTTAATAATTTATTGAGGCATTATTGTCATAGGTCTATTTAGGTTTGTTTCAATGCGACGTGCCCTTCAGGACACACCACGTGCTCCAAGGGTGCCACTCGCCTCGCTCATTTCCTTTGTGCGATGTTCCCTTTAGGATGCACCACGTGCTCCAAGGGTGCCACTCGCTTCTTGTGTTTCTTTGGTACAACGTGCCCTTCAGGATGCACCACGTGCTCCAAGGGTGCCACTTGCCAACTAGACTGATTAGTAGAAATCTATAACCCATGGAGTCAACACTCCGCCAGGTGAACTTGTGGGAGACTAAGGGTTCTAAGGAATAAGGCCCCCGCCTTATTGCGTGCCCCTTAGAATCATCATGAGTGACTGTCGTAGTCTGCCCTCATGGCATCGTGGATCCTCTCGAACTAGGTAATCGTTAACCTACAGTTCGAGCCACGACGGAAGTGCTAGTAGGCGGTGGCAGGGTTGCTGTCGACCCCTCTCCCTCAACCTCTCTGGAAATCGTGTCTGGCCCCTTTACTCCATATGTGAGTCTGGTCGGAAAGATATCATCAGCCTGCATCATCGACAATCATGTCAGAATATGTCAACGTCAAATCATCAAATCAATGAAATATCACAGTAAATAAATCAACCCAAATAGCACACTCCCTGACTCAATCTGGAGTCCAAGGGGGTTCCACGGATGCCTCTGCATCCTCAAGGTACGAAACCCTGCACACTCAATGAAACTGAGTCAGGAGCACCTGTCTACATCCATGTAGTAAAAACATCATGTCATATATCATAACGCATCATAATCAAGGATAAATAGTTTAACATCATAAAAGTCCAGATCACTTGCGAGCAAGTGTCCTCAAAGAATAAGTTTTCTCAGTGTGCCAGAGCGGGATGTTACATACACCCCCTCTTGGTCTAAACTTCATCCCAAAGTTTCTCAGTATAAATGTCGAAATAAAAGTACCATAGTATCATAAGTCTATCTATCAAATAAAAATGGAAACTGCTAGCGCATATAATATGCGTCCTCCCAGGTCGCCGAGTGTGGACTATAACTGTCCCACTAGACCTTGACCTGATCTACCGTTCGACGTCATAACTATTGAACGCGATGATCTATGATGCAGAACAGCTCAGCCAGGAGTGCTCCCTCGTCCGATACCTGTAAGGAACTCATGTCAATCACGTGTGTAGGATCACTAATATAATGTCTCAAAACAAATACATGAAAAACATCGTGCATATGCCTCAAATAATCAGACAAGTCTAGTCGATAGGCCACGGGCCCCTTTCTCTCCACAATATCGAAAGGTCCCATGAACCTAGGAGAGAGTTTATCTCCCTTTCCAAACTTGATCGAACTCTTATGCGATTTAACCCGCAAGAAGACTCAATCACCGACCTCGTAACTACGGTCGACTCGGTGCGCATCGACATAACTCTTCTGTCGATCTTGTGCTTCTTTAATCCTTTGTCTTATGGTTTGCATTTTCTCTTCCATTTCTTGGATCGCTTCTGGCCCCACTAGGACCCTATCCTCAAGCCGATCCCAACTCAAGGGCGTCCGACATGGTCGCCCATAAAGAAACTCAAAAGGTGCCATCTTAATGGTGCTCTGGTAACTGTTGTTGTAAGCGAACTCTACTAGAGGCAAGAATTCCTACCAATGCTTTTGTTGGTCCATCACGTACATGTGCAACATGTCTTCCAAGGTTTGGTTCATTCGTTCAGTCTTCCCGTCAGTCTCTGGGAGATACGCAGTACTAAAATTATGTTGGGTTGCCAAGGCCTCTTGGAAACTCATCCAAAATCATCCAGTAAACACCAATCCTCGATCGGATATAATCTTCTTAGGCACGCCATGCAGCCTCACAATCTCATTGATGAAAACTCTCGCTATGTCAGGTGCCTGATACGTCATACGCATAGGAATAAAGTGAGCACTCTTCGTCAGAGTGTCTACTACTACAAAAATCGAGTCGTGTCTCCTTGCCGTCAGTGGAAATCCAACAATAAAATCCATCGAAATAACTTCCCATTTCGATTCCGGAATGGCAGGTGGTTGAAGTAATCCTACCGGGTGTCTATGTTCAGCCTTTACCTGCTGACACTAGAGACATCTGGCCACATAGTTTACTATGTCAGCCTTCATTCCCTTCCAGAAGAATAAGGGTTTAAGATCTGCCCTCATCTTCGTAACTCCTGGGTGAGCCATGTAAATTTCTCTATGAGCCTCGCTCAGGATCAACATCCTCAACTCGTCGTTTGGCGATACGTAAATCTGACCTCTAAACCTCAATAACCCATCTCTATCAAATGAATATCCCTCATATCAAGGTACCATCATTGTGTTTTGTCTGATACAATCCTCGACTTCCCTGTACCAGTCATCGTCACACTGTAAAGTGAGAATCTTCTCACGTAGATTCGTTTGAAGAGGCAACACCAAAAAGATGTGTGGCCTCCGACTCAAGGCATCCGCCACTCTGTTCACTGTTCCCTTTATGTAGGTAATATCAAAGTCATACACGCTAAGCAATTTCGACCAACGTCGTTGTCGCGCGTTCAGGTCGCTTTGCGTGAAAATGTGTTGCAGCCCACAATGATCAGTCCTTAATTCAATTTTTCATCCAACAAGGTAGTGTCTCCAAACCTTCAAGGCATATATGATGGCTAATAACTCCAAATCGTGTGTCGTGTAGTTCTCCTCATGCTTTCTCAGATTCCTCGAAATGTAAGCAATCACTTGTCCGTTTTGCATCAAGACTCCGCCTAAACCGTCCTTGGATGCGTCAGTGCATACTAAGAAGTTTGCGTCTATGTCAGGGACCTTTAGCATCGGTTTTGTCGTCAGCAACTCCTTAAGCCTCCAAAATGATTCCGCGCATTTCTCGGTCCAGACAAACTTCTTGTTTTTCTTCTGCAATTCCGTGATCGGATTTGCTATCTTTGAAAATCCCTCGACAAACTGTCGATAGTATCCTGCTAAACCCATAAAACTACGCACTTCTATGACATTCTTCGGCGCAGGCCATTCCATAATAGCCTCAACCTTGGCTGGATCCACGACGATACTTTCGCCAGAGATGACATGCCCTAAGTAGTGAATCCTCGATTGATAAAAAGAGCATTTGGACAACTTCCCATACAATTTTTTCTCTCGAAGGCACTGTAGTACCAAGCACAAGTGCTCATCATGCTCCTCCATCGTCCGAGAGTAGATCAAGATATCATCAATGAATACTTGGACGAACTTGTCCAAGTACTCGCAGAATACCCCGTTCATCAAACTCATGAATACCCCTGGGGCGTTTGTCAATCCAAACGGTAGAACAATAAACTCGTAATGTCCAAATATCGTCTTAAAGGAAGTCTTAGGGATGTCATCCTCCTTGATCCATAACTGGTGATACCCGGATCGCAAATCGATATTGGAGAACATCGTCGCACCCTTCATTTGATCGAACAGATCATCAATTCTTGGTAAGAGATATTGATTCTTGATCGTAGCCTTGTTCAGTTGACAGTAGTCAATGCAAAGCCTCCATGATCCGTCCTTCTTTTGTATGAAAATAATTGGTGCACCCCATGGTGACACACTGGGACGTATCAGCCCCAGGTCCAACAACTCCTTCAGTTACATTTTCAACTCTTGCAACTCCAGGGTCGACATCCGATAAGGCGTTCTTGCTATCAGTTTGGTTCCCAGTTTCAGGTCTATGGTAAACTCCAGTTCCCTTTCCAGCGGCATCCCAGGCAACTCCTCTGGAAAAATGTCTGCAAACTCCTTCACCACCGGAAGGTGTTCTAGACCTTTCGCTACTCCCTTCTCATTTAGCATGAGTATCGCATAAAGTTTTCACCCCTTGCACATACTCTTCCGTAACTTTAAGGAAGAGACGAACTGCAGAGAAACTCCCTAGTTCCTTCCTACAATCACACGTCTCTGTCCTTCATCATCAACCAATCTCAACCATTTCATCTTATAGTTGAGTATCGCCTCATGCGTTTCCAACCAATCCATACTGATCACGACATCATAAGATCCTAAGATCGTTAGGTACAAGTTGACCCCCATGACACACTCTCCCAAGTTAAGGGCATAGCCCGTAACCTTTCCTGCAACCTTCCGTTTGGCTCCCGAAGCCATCTCCATGAAGCTAAACTCATCCTGTTCGACCACCTTTGCCTTAATCCTTTTTAGCGCTGCACCAGAAATGAAACTCTCATTAGCTCCTGGGTCTATCAAAATACTAAGGGTCTGGTCAGCGACAGTACCTGTCGTCTCGAGCACCGTCGACTGGTGCTCTGTCTGGCGGTTATTCACCGCTGCATGAATCCGATGGGCCTTGCCCATATCTCCCATGGAAGCGGGTCCAGCTAATCCGGACACTCTGGCCCTCTCCACAGGACAATCGCACTGGTAGTGTGGCTCCCCACACGTCCAACACCCCTTCTTCGGCCCAATAGTCCTAGTGCCCGAAGTAGAAGAGGATGGCCCACCGACCTGGAAACTAGGTCTATTCTGCTGAATAGGCCTAAACCGCTACTGCTGCGGGTGACGCTGTTGCTGGTGCTGTGGTCCTTGATAAGGTGTCCGCTGCTGAGGCGACGGTCATCGGGGTGTAGAAAAATTGGATCCCCTCTGGAAGCCACGGTGTCTCGGCGTATGTCTCGCTTGTGTTTGATGCTATGGCATACTAGATGAACCCTGCCCTGCTGGTCTCGCAGGACTCCTTGTCTGACCCCCACTGATAAGTTCCTCCTCTGCTATGAGGGCCTTTTGGACAGCGTCGTACAAGGTTTGAGGCATCAAGATCCTAACCTTTGCACGCAGGCTTCCATTAAGGCCAAACACGAACCTGTTGACTTTGAGCTTCTCAGTGTTAAGGTGTGGAGCATACTAGAGAAGCCCCATAAAACGTGCCTCATACCCGGGCACCATACGACCTCCTTGTCATAACGTGTTGAACTCATTGAGCTGACGCTCAATGAATTCCTCTGAAAGGTATGTCTCTCGGAACCGTTCCTCAAACATTTCCCATGAAACGTCTTCAACGGACATGTTCAGTTGTGGCAGGAGCGTCTTCCACCATAGAAGAGCACTCCCCTTCAGTTGAAAGACCACCATGTAGACCTTCATGTTGGAGGTATAATCACGAAGTGTGAAGCACATCGCCATATTCTCCAACCATGCCTCGGCGGCTGCGCCATCCGGGGCACCAAAGAACTCGGGAAATTTTACCTTCTCAAGTTCACGGTGAATGCTACCTGTAACGGCTGGTGCACGCAGTGGAACCTCAGGGGGTGCTGATGCCCTGGCCTCGTCTTTGTCCAATTGGTTGATCAGAGCCTATGACATGCGCTGAAAGGATCTCATCATCCCAATAACATCACCAACTGCTATTTGCTCCTGTCAGAGAACCTTCTCGCCTCCCTGGGGGTTAGACCCCTCAGGCGTGGATGCTGCTGGGGGCGTCACGCCTCCCCCTCTAGCACCCCATCATCTGCCTCCGCGACATCCTCTAACCATGATTACCTGCATGCACACAATCAACTCAATCAACAACAATATAATCCAATCTAATCATGTCCATGAAAGCCGTAGCGAAACCCAAGCCACGGGTCGAACTGGCTCTGATACCATATGTAAAGACCCTCCTTGTTACGACAACGACTCTTTAACAGGTGATTTTTTTTTTTATTTTTTTTTATTTTGTGTTAAGGTGTGTGCGTGTGTAGAAGTAACAGACACACTTGACTCTATGTCGCCACCCGACAACCAACAAGATGCAACCATGAAGATGACCACAAGAATACAAGGGTGCACAACAAGTAGTTGCAATCAATGAACGACTAATTACATAAGGCACACACAAGTAACTGCAACAATAAATGACCAAGGACATGAGGCGCACTACAGGTAACTGCAACAATAACGACCGTAAACATAAGCGTGCAATTTCTTTACTAATAGCAATCATTCATATTACTCTGATACATAAATAACCAACACCTTAGAACTAGCATGTTATCTATGACAAACACGTTAGCCTAAAGATTAAACGATAGCCACATCCACATTAACCGTCCATAATCATTGGCACTAACATCATCGCTCCATCACATTACCATTATCATAAACAAATGATATTGACATTAACTTTTACCAGGAGTATTAATAATAAGCATTACATTTTATTTATTATTGATACAATTGAAACCACAAAAACAAACCAGAATATCCATATCGATACTTTTCTATATAAAGCATTGCAATTTAAAGGAAACAAGGATCCTACCCTCACTTGTTACAGCCACATTAAAAACCGATACCCAAATCATCAATAATAGGTACCATAACTGTACCCTTACGAAGTGTAGAAGCTGTAATTATGTTACCCAACCACGTGCCTTAACCACACTGTGGACGTTGACAAGTGGCAATAACAGAGCAGTTGGGAACGCCTTCCAGAGACGAGGCGACCACTTGCACGCATGCCTGATCTTCATTAAGGAGTAAACGTTGGCAACAAAGAGGGAGTCTCCTTCTGAACTTCGCCATGCAGCGAAGATAGCCGGTTGTGCATTTCATAGGCAATCGTCGGAAGGGAGATGCCCAGAAAGACGCGCTGTGGTAGATTCAGAGTCATGAAGGTAGAAGGGTTTCAGATGGAAGCAAACGCATAGGTGTGAGGATATTCCATCCCAACAGCAATGCGCAAGAGTAAGGGACAAATCAAGGCAAAGGCAATGGTTAGGTAAAGCACCTGAGTATTCCTCCCCAAATGCACAGGAAACCCCGCTCTAACACACAGAGGTTTCACAATACGCAGAGCAAATCCTAACAGCAAAACGCGTGGATATAGGAACGAACGCAGCGAGGGGAGACTGTCCCCTGGCCTCCTGGGGAGTCGTGATATAGGTTGGCTAAGCGAATCATGGTTGGAATCTGTCACGAGAGACTACACACACTGTGCAGACAATGATCTAACATGGAACTCCCCGGATTTGGCTTTAATAACAGAGATGCGACCAGGGGCAACGATCTAGGAACAACAAGGGCATGACATAGACTTATCTACTCCATGTGGCAAATAGTGCACCAAAAGCGAGTGGAAAAACCTTTGTTTCCATCGACGGGTTGAAGCAACAGGAAAACTGAATGACATGGTAGGGGCATTTCGGGAATATAAAATAGTAGTTGCAGCAATACACATGGTCGCCAAGTAGAGAAAATAAAACAACCAATAACACCTAAATGCCCACTAGGTAAAAACACCCTACGCCTAGCCATTAACCTATAAACTCCATACACTCCACGAAGACCATAACCACAAACTCAGAGAGAAAAAAAAATGAAAATGCAAGGAATTTAAACCCAACAATGCAGGGAAGTTTCACCCAAACGCAGTGGAATTAAACTATTAAAAGCGCAAGGATTTGGAACCCAAAACGTAGGGTATTTCACCATAAACAAAAAAAACGTTGTGGATTTGAACTATGAACACGCAGGGAAGTACCACCTATACGCAGAGAATGTGCAACATTAAATAATATTAATTTCCACGGTCCAGGACAATAAATAATAGAAATTTACACAGTCAAGAATTATGAACAGTAAATATTTTTTTTTGTTACACAGTCCAGAACGAGGATCAATAAAAACTACACAGTCCAGAACCATATATTAAAATTACGCAGTCCAGAGCAATAAATAAAATTTACGCAATCCTTTCATAAACTTCACAACGCCATTACCATGCATTCAAACTACAAATTTAAAGATGATATCGTTGCCTCAACGCCGTCCTCGAGTGTTGTCCGCGTGCCATGCCGCTCCTGCTCCGTGCCGACCGTAGAGGACTCACCGGTACCTCCCAGCCAAATGCTAGGGGTACTCTGCTTCCCCCTTAGCCCCCTGAGCCGCAAAGGGGCAACACAATCCAAAAGGTATACCTAGCTTCCCAGCTTGCCTCCAAGGCTGAGCTACCACTCTAATACAGCTAAGAAAATCCCCAACTCCTCACAAGCAATCAGTCCAGTTTTCAATTTCGGCAGCATAACAATACCTAATAGCTCCTCCTCTTTTCCCCCTTCCCCCTTTATTTTATGGAGTCTCGAACCCTAAATCATATTTAATTTAAGTTTTAATGAAAAACCCTCAAAATTTCTCTGTCTTACAAGTGTCACTCATCCCCCACCTTTCTCCACAATTAATTTCTTTAACTTATTAATTGTCTATGTTTCCCTTTTTACTTAGTTTCCCTATATTTTATTTATTTATTTATTTTTCTTTTTTTTTTTTTTTAAAACCCAAAAAGGTAAATGCGTTAAGCATCTTTTCACTTTATTTTTAAATTCACATATTTTTTTTTTTATACTCCATCTCGTTAAATAATTTTATTACTATTGGTTCAATCTGAGTTTATGTATGAGTTTTAAGGAATATAGTTTAGTCCCTTAAGCATTCAATTTATTCACTGATGGTTATGCGTTCTGTCAATCAAAATTATGGCTTTTGGTATTCGCTTATTTATGAATTAGTTTAATTTTTGAAAAACTATTGCGTTCATAAGGGAGTTATGCTTTCAATATGTTAATGAACTCTCATTGCAGGTTGCGTTTAAAAAAGGAGAAGCCTTCAATGAAATTTATTGTCTGAGTTAACCAAAACGTATCCGTTGATATATTGGTTGTATATGGATGAATTTAACGCTAATCAATCCAAGAACTAGAGCTCAAGTACGTTCTAAAAATCGTATTCTCCTTGTACTACATTGAGGTGCGAACTCTAGCCTAAAATCTCCTAATGATGTTTTGCCTAATTATTTTAATGGTTATTAGGGTTAATTGTTATTACTAATGATATTTGGATATAGGATTAGGTCAAGATTCATAGGAGATATTTCATTTAGAAATAGGGTTAGGCTCTTTTTAGCGTTAGAGTTAGGGCCTTTTTCCTTAAGGTTAAACGAAATTTTTATCTTTGAGAAGGTTTTTTTTTTTTACTTAGGTTTAGATTTGAACTGGATGACAATTGTTTAGGGGCGTCGTTTTAAGAATTTATTAAGGCTTTATTGTCATAGGGCTATTTAGTTTTGTTTCCTTCATCCACATCAATGCGATGTGCCCTTCAGGATGCACCACGTGCTCCAAGGGTGTCACTCACCTCACTCATTTCCTTTGCACGATGTTCCCTTCAGGATGCACCACATGCTCCAAGGGTGCCACTCACTTCTTGTGTTTCTTTGGTGCGACGTTCCCTTCAGGATGCACCACGTGCTCCAATGGTGCCACTCACCAACTGGACTAATTTGTAGACATCTATAACCCCTGGAGTCAACACTCCGCCAGGTGAACTTGTGGGAGACTAAGGGTTCTAAGGAATAAGGCCCCCACCTTATTGCGTTCCCCTTAGAATCATCGTGAGCGACTGTCGCAGTCTGCCCTCACGGCATCGTGGATCCTCTCGAACTAGGTAATCGTTAACCTACAGTTCGAGCCACGACGGGAGTGCTAGTAGGCGATGGTAGGGCTGCTGTCCACCCCTCTCCCTCAACCTCTCTGGAAATCGTTTGTGGCCTCTTTAATCCATATGTGAGTCTAGTCGGAAATCTATCGTCAGCCTGCATCATCGACAATCGTGTCAGAACATGTCAATGTCAAATCATCAAATCAATGAAATACCACAGTAAATAAATCAACCCAAATAGCACACTCCCTGACTCAATTCGGAGTCCAAGGGGGTTCCACGGATGCCTCTGCATCCTCAAGGTCCGAAACCCTACACACTCAATGAAACTGAGTCAACAACACCTGTCTACATCCATGTAGTAAAAACATCATGTCATCTATCATAACGCATCATAATCAAGGATAAATAGTTTACCATCATAAAAGTCCAGATCACTTGCGAGCAAGTGTCCTCAAAGAATAAGTTTTCTTAGTGTGCCAGAGCGGGATGTTACATTGAGCCTTTTCAGGATTTGACACTTTGACAATCCTAAGGATAAGGAGTTGGAATGCTTGGATTCAGAAGTCCAGAAGTCACAAAATGTGAAGTGCCTTTGGAATAGGGCTGTGGTCATGGGGAAGGTGGTCACATGGACTGAGGTTTGGTCAGTGGTTAACTGTCGGTGAAACCATTTCAACATTTCGGCATTTCAGGTTTCGGGGATTAAAGAGTAAAGAGACTCGTGAATTCAGGATTCCCGAAGTCGCGAAACCCGAAATCCATTTTCGGAAAAGGTCACGGTCATATCTGGTGGTCGTGTACAGGTGAAGACATACGCCTGGTGCATTTCTTGTGACGATGGAGTTTTCGTGAAGGAGCCCGAGGAGCCCGAAGAGCCATTTCGGCCCAGAACTTGGAATGATCTAGAGACCGAGAGGTCAGTGGAACCTGCTGAGGTAGGGGGGGGTCTGCATCACTATAGCATTCAGGTGACCGATCGATTTATCTAAAGAAGGATTTAGGAAATCTAGGCTAATTCTGTACATAGGTGTTGTCTGATGCACTACCACTCGAAGGTGTACCAACAGGGGTTACAAGGGTGGCCAACAGATGTGCATTTAAGAACCACTTGTATTTCCTGCATGTATGAATCCCTCAACCATGGGTTTATGTGTGTAATGACAAATCTTTGTGGCTTAAAGATGCCAGAATACATCTCTACCCTGAAAAAAAAATTCCACAATTTCTGTCAAGGAAAGTGCTCTGATACGACTTGTAATATACTAGATATAAAAAAGTATGCAAAACAAAAATAAAATGCTAGAAATGGTAGAATAACAATAATATAACCAACATAATCTCCACAATAACACATAAATGATATAAGAACAACAATAGAAATAACACTTTGATTCAGAAAGCAATGTTCGTGGGCCTCTTCGAGGGGGCAACCTCCAGTTGAGCAGCGCTCTGTTACAATAATCTCCAAGCTAGGGTTTTCATACCCTTGACCCTTATTTATACTAAATATGTCTATCAAGAGAAGCATCTAGAGGAATATACTTCTAGAAGCAGAAGCTTCTATTAGGTCTTCTTACATCTTCCTTATTCTATTTTATTGAAAGGCCTTATTAATGTTGACCTTTATTAGATCCGAATATATTTCTCTACCTATGTGCGGGTTAGGACCCTAACAAAAACTGAGAAGGCATGAGGATAACTATGTGACACATGATTTGGAGTTGTTAGCCATTGTTTATTCCTTGAAGGTTTGGAGCCACTAACTAGTTGGATGAAAATTTGAACTAAAGATGGACCACTGTGGACTACAACAGATATTTATGCAAAGAGACCTGAACGTGCGATAACGACGTTGGTCAGAACTACTTAGAGAGTATGATTTCAAGATTTCTTACATAAAAGGAACAATGAACCAAGTGGAAAATGAATTAAGTCTGAGACCAAGCATATTTTCTGTGTTGCCTCTTTAGACGAATCTATGTGAAAATATTCTAACTTTACAACATGACGATGACTGGTACAAAGAGGTCGAGTATTTTATCGAAAAAAACACAATGATGGTATGAATATTTGAAGGATTTAGGTTTGATGATGATGGATTATTGAGGTTTAAAAATCGTATTTACATACCACCCAATGACGAGTTGAGGACGTTAATCCTAAATGAGGCTCATAGAGAAGTATAAATGGCATACCCAAGAGTCACGAATATGAGGGCAGACCTTAAACCCTAATTCTTCTCGAAGGGAATGAAGGAAGACATAGCCAACTATGTGGCCAGATGTCTATAATGTCAACAGGTAAAGTTTGAACATAGACAGCCAACACGATTACTACAGCCACATGCTCTTCTCCCCTACTACATATGGGCAAATTATTCTACGAAATTTTTCCATGTTTCCATTAGTTTCATCTTTTTTTTAAAGAGGGCGGGATTTTCGTCGATATTTCCACGAAAGTTTGTCACAATATTGACGAATAGGTTATTTTAACCTGGTTGGAATTTTCATTTCTATTGCTACAAAAGTTTGTGGCAATAGTGACGAAAATTTTGCCTATTTCAGTGGTCGGTCTTAACGGCTAGTTGACTACTTGATCTATATAAGCCTGAATTTAAGAAACTTTGTAACACAATTTCTATAGTTGTGACATTGTTATTGGCTTTTATTTGAGAGATTAGTATGTTTTTTTTATTGATGTACTCATTTAACTTGTAAATTTTTGTTCAAATGTCCAAATTTCATGTAGCTTGTTTTTTCCTTGATAATATATTATATGTGTAGTACCATATTTCATGTCTTTGGTTTTTGGATCTACTTAGCATATTCTATGTAAAAGGGTATGTGGATTCGATAATATTCTAGGTTTATGGAATCCACATACCCTTTTCCCTTCAATTGTATCTATAATGTCTCTCTCTTTTCATTGATAAAGATATGAAATTTCTCTTGAAACTCAACCCTGATCGGTGAAATGATAGTAATTGATTGTCATTTTCTTCTCTCTTTTATTTTTAAGAACTAACAAAAAAACACCAACAAATATTGATTGAAGCTTTGATACCACTTGTTACATCCCTAGTACCCGAATGGGATCACACTTGCATAAATTGAAAATAATATAACAGTGACAATAATGGTTGGGATACTTGCACACCTAATGGTTGGCTAGCACTTAGTAATTCAATTAAATGAAGGAAGAAATCTCCATGAACAAAATCTTGAAGTTGATTGTTATATTGATAAATTATAAGTTATGGTATCTATAAGATAGGAAGGAAACTCATGTTTATAACAATAAGATACATAAACACTAACTGTAAACTTATGTTAGGTATATATTTCATTATTATATAAATAAAACATTTGTACACATATGACCTTATTATAAAGATGTTATCTATGTCGTGATTAGGCACATAACAATCACTTTTAACTAACCACCTTAAACCATGTTAGCTTATGTTTAGCCACCTTTAACTTTCTTGGATTATGACTAAGCACCTTTAACAATTGAACTTATGATTATATACCATAGTCTTCCAATATAAATAAAGCATATTTGTTTCAACTTTCTCAGTAAAATGCACATACCCTTTTCTTATATGTGATGTTGTTTCTCTCAATTTTTTATAATCACATGAAATTCTAGATGTAGTGATTAACTTTAGTTTGTAGTTGATGTAACTTGTTTATACACTATTAATAAGGATCAGTATCTAAAATATAAAAAAATCATGATGAAATCTACGATAACATGATGAAATCTACTAGTCAGACAATGAAAAATGAGAACATGCCAAAGTGTCTTAGAAAACAAAACTATGACCACTATAAGTAGCATAAAATTGTGACCGTTTTATGTAGATGCAAATCAACACGTCATAATTTAAACCAACCCAATCCAATTATGGATGGCAAGTTGTTGGTATTATTTTTTGAGAGGTGAATTTCAAAGATTGACATTTTGTCTAAAAAATAACTTAGAGGCTAGTGTATGGTGTTGAGTGATTCAAGTTTCAGAAATTTTTACCACTTTCGTTAAATGGCGTGTAATTATTTTCCATGGTTATTCAATACACAATACTCTATAGTACAAATTGAATAATATATATCTTAATAGTTAATTGATAATAAATAAATAAAACATGTCAAAATGTCTTAGAAGAAATAATTGTGAGGATTGTAGGTCACTGTAAATAAACATATCATAATCAAAAGGAGTAGCTAAAATATAAAAAATTGACAACTTACTGTTTGGTATGGTGTAGGTAAGACAATTACTTGTCAGGAGAAGGATTTGTCACTATGAACAAAAATGACAAGAAGCTTACTCGGTTAAGAGAGACATTAGAGTTGAGGGGTGATGTAAAATGTTATTGCCCTTGCTATGATTGCAGAGTCTTGCAAAAAAAAGACTTTTAATAACAACAACTAAAAGTCATTGTAGGGAGAAGGGGCATGGTGAATGGGGTTATGAATATCGTCCCTTGGTAAGAGGATTCAATATTTAATATATTCTCTGTAATAATCAGTATGCCATGAATTTTAGTAATATTTCTTATCGGGATTTTTATATTTTCTATAAACACTAACTTTTCTACGTTGTTTTTAAATATATTGATGATTCCCTCGAAATCTTGACCTCCATACAGTTATTTACCAATTACTAGCATAAATACTACTTTACAGGGAGATGAACTTCGAGATCAGAATATTAAAGTTGTTGATCAAGTTATTAATGATGATATAGATGGAGATAATGTTAGTGATTCAAATCAGGAAGATGAGATACATAGATTAATCCAAGACACATTTTATCCAATGGATGAGGACAACCAAGATGATAGTCATGATGTTGACACTCTAATCGAGAAGTCATGTCAACCTCTTTATGAAGGCTCAAAAGCAAATCTTTTATCTGCTATATTGTTGTTGGTGAACTTGAAGGTTTTGAATGGTTTATCAAACACATGTCTCACAAAGATACTAAGGTATTTAATTTTCTAATTACTTATGCCTGCATGTTCACAAATGCTTAAAGGTTCAACTTTTTCCTATATTGCTATTGTTTTCTAATTTGTAAATTAGTATATTGGATGAGATATTGATGATTAAAATTGCTTGCATTGACTTATTGTTTAGAATTGTGTAGATTGTTAGGTGAAGTTCTATTACCGACATCAAATATTTTTCCACACACATATCGAGAAATATCTATGACTATGAAATAAATTGGAATGGACTATCAGTCTATTGATGCATGTCCTAATGATCATATCATATATTATGGACAATATGAATTAGAAAATGAATGCCCACAATGTCAAGGTGCCTCGCAAAGTTCTTCGTTATATTATGATAATTCCATGTTTCAAGCGGTTGTTTAGGTGCTAAAGTATAGAGCATTTTATGGATTTCCATGCAAAGAAAAAAAGTTGAGACTATATTCTTCGAATGTCTGCAGATGGTTTTGCATTGAACTACATCGAAGAAAAGTGGCCAATTTTTAAAGAAGAACCTTGTAATGTTAGACTTCCGTTGGCAGCTGATGGTTTCAATCCATTTGGAGAGCTTCGTTCTACATACTCAATGTGGCCTGTTTTTGTTATAAACAATAACCTTCCTCCTTGTATGTCGATCAAGAGAGAGCACATAGTGTTGGTAATGATTGTTCCAGGCACTTAATTATCTTTTATTTGCTTTAAAGTATGAAAAAATATTTAATTTCTTTGTTTCGTGCATGGTAATTATTTATTTTATATATAACGACATCTAGATAAGTATAATTAATCATGCATTATGTTGAACCAATTAGGTGGTTACTAGGTTAAAGATATGAACGTGTATATTGAGCCTCTCATTGATGAGTTGTTGAAGTTATGGGCCGGCGTCACTATGTATGACATCTCTAGACCAATAGGGAAAAAACGATTTCAATTCCATGGAATACTATCATGGACAATTCAGGATGCTCCTGGGTTAAGACATTTTTGTAGTATATTGTTACTTTATTTTCTGATTTAATATTATATATATTTATTGAAAAAATCATGCATTATTTTAAATTGTAACTCTAATTTGACGCTACATTAATTCATATATCTTGTAGGTCTTCAAACAAAGGGTAAATTTGCATGCCCAATTTTTGGTCCGAGGATAAAATATTGTCATTCAAGGAGTTTAGAAAAGGAAGTGTTTGATGAGTATAGGCACTTTCTGCCTAAGAACCATAGTTATCGAACTATAGACAAAGAAAATTTCAATGGTAAAAAAAAAGACCGAAAAAAACCACGAAGAATGAAACCTCGCCTATGGAAGTTGGAATATATTAGAAATCGTCAAGGCACGCAAATTATTTATGTATGACCTATTATATAAATCTTTGGTTAATTTCATTCGTATTAATTTCATTTTGTCCCATTAATTAGTGTTAATTTCAATTTGTTTATGTTTCATGAATGTCGTTAACGCACGAATGGGCTTCCACGAGGAATGAAAAGTTACCTGATGCAATTCAATAGATTGTCATACTACGAGAACCTACAAATAGTTCATTTGTTTGATACAATGCATATCGGGAAGAACATAACAAAATTGTTATGGAGAGTATTAGATGGAAGGACTGACAAAGAGAGAATTGAAAAGATTTGTTGTGACATCCAGGAAGCTAATCACACATTGCAAAGTGTTATTATTAATTCTAATTGCGATGGTTGTGAACATAATACTAGTCTTCCTTTGTTATTGATGGAGCAACAAAGCAATATTGTAAAAGAGGTCATTCGGAAAATTAGGTTTCTGACGGGGTTTTCATCGAACATACAAAACATCTTAACTAAAAAAGGTGATTTTGGTGGGGTTAAAACACATGACTAACATACATTCATTAAAGGAATTAGTAGGTTATAATATATTTTCTTATTGGTATGCATTTTTTGGAAACAAATAATAATTATTTGTATTTTGTTATAGTATGTTCTACCTCTATCTCTCTCATACGACTTGACAACAACATAAAACAAATTATTTATGTACTTGGAAAATACATGAGGTAAGTATTGTTTTATAAGGAAAATGTACTTGTTATCTTATTTGTAGCGGAACTTATTGACATATTATATTTTATCTGCAAATTTATATATGCCTTGATATTATTTTATTGCATCGACATTTGTAGGTGGCTATCATCAAAAGAAATCGATAAAGAAAATATAAGGTATTGGAAGAGAGAAATTCCCCGAATAATGTCAAATGCAACAATATCTACCCCCGGCATTTTTCAATGCACAAGAAAACTACCTCATACACCAAGTCGAGGAGATTGAATTATGTGGACTAGTACACACAAGGTAGATGTGGATGGTGGAGAGGCAGTTGAAGTCACGGAAGGCTTTTGTTAGACAAAGAGCACGTCCTAAGGGTTCTATGGTTGAGGAATATATGGTATATCAATGCATGGTGTATATTAGTCAATATATACCTAAATTAGCAGAAGATATGAATGTGCCTCTCATTTGGCATCTTGACTCCATCAACAAATTTGAAGGGGAGGTCCTATTGGGGAAATGTGAAATGAGGACTGTGGAAGGTAATTATTAGATGTTGACATAGATTTAATATATTACATTTTTATTAAATTATTCCTTTATTAACAATAGCTAATTAATGATATTAAATTGTTATTCTATCATATAGTTTCTCGAGAGTGGGATGCTTTACATTTATACATTGCAAACAACCTTGATTGGATGGATCATTGGATAGAATATACTGAAGAATACTTCGATAGGTTATCATGGGAAGGGGTGAGTAATATGATTAAAACAACACATCGTCATCGAGATCAATTTCATGATATTACATCAAGAGAAGTTGATTTATCCTTTGGTTTAAAAGATAAACAGGCAAGTTAAATTTTTTACCCACATTTTCCTAGTTTTTTTCCAATTTTTCAATGTATTTGGTTTGTTCAATTTTGAAATATATATATAGTAAGTCCTATATGAGGATTATTAATTGGTAATGTATTTTTTACTTGTTTTCTGTAACAACCTCCTCGTTACGACAACAACTCTCATAACAGGTGCAATTTTTTTTTTTTTTGTGTGTTTAAGGTGTGTGCACGCGTGTAGAAGTAACAGACACACTTGACTCTATGTCGCCACCCGACAACCATCCAGATGCAACCACGATGTTCATCACAATTAAGACTGAAGGCAAACAACTAGTATCTGCAAGCAATAAACGACCGTAGACACAAGGTGCACACAAGTACTGCAACAACAACGACCAAGGACATAAGGTGCACTACGCAAATGTTCAACGACAGACTGGGTTATGCCCAGTATGAACACAGAGGGAAGAATCCATAGTAGTAGGTCTTCCTATTTCTGCACAGGAAAGCAGGGCATTTAATCTTAGTTCTCTGCTCTGGAGAGAGAGAAGGTTCGATAGGCTCCTCGCCGACTGCTCAGGCAAAAACTAGTAATCCCCTCAGTGTGTCGCAAGAGTGGAAACCCTGCCTTTAAAGGGCCCGAGACTCTTGATACGGCACTGGATTCTTTACACATATAGATCACACACAAACATATATACTAGGGCTACAAGGAGGGGTCTATATCCCGCCCGACTCAAGAAGACCACGCAAAGCAAGAGAAACAAGTACTACAAATTCAAGGACAAACACAACCCCTACGGGATACGCTAGTCAGAAGAACTCCGACATCAAGACAGACCATCTACTCCATTGACTTTGATTAAATGACAAGTTACCAACCCCGCCTTAATAAGTATGTGAAATTAATTGCATATCTCTATTTACTACATCATAACGAATCAAGGTTCTACTTAAGAGATTCTATTCATTTGATTAATGTAATAAAATTTCAACATCGCTACCACAACATCAACCACTTTACAAATTGTATCATCATAACCACCTGCAAGGACAATCACCTTCCCCCTTATGTGTTGTCCAACAGTTTCATTATCATTACCATAAGGCGGTGACCACATAAGCCTTAACCTTGCCATGGATAATAGCATTTACCTAAGAATCATACTACCTTATCAATACCATGGACATTGTTGGCATTCAAAATTAGCCTTGCTATAATTTCTAGCATGAATCATGAGATTACCTGTCCTTAACATTCCAAAACCATTATTCGCACTGAGCATTAGTATTAACCTTAGTTTCATTGCAATCACCTTACATTACAATACATTCCAATGATATTCACAGCCTTCCCTTACATAATCATTCTTTACATTCGTTACATAAATTTCGATGTGCTAAAATCAAGGTCATTACAAAAAAATCTCCCTCAGTAATAATCAATATTACATTTATCTTACTTATCCTGCGATAAGATAGAGGTCCCACGAACTTATCAGTAATAATCAATCTTACATTTATATTATTTATATTACTTATCCTACAATAAAGGTCCCACGAACCTAGGAGATCTCTTATGCGGTTTAACCTGCAAGAAGACTCGATCGCCGACCTCATAACTACGGTCGATTCGGTGCGCATCGACATAACTTTGTTGTCGATCCTGCGCTTCTTTAATCCTTGTCTTATGGTTTGCATCTACTCTTCCATTTCTTGGATCGCTTCTGGTCCCACCAGGACCCTATCCTCAAGCAGATCCCAACTCAAGGGCATCCGAAACGGTCGCCCCTAAAGAAACTCAAAAGGTGCCATCTTAATGGTGCTCTGGTAAATGTTATTGTAAGCGAACTCTACTAGAGGCAAGAATTTCTCCCAACACTTTTGTTGGTCCATCACGTACATGCGTAACATGTCTTCCAAGGTTTGGTTTGTACGTTCTGTCTGTCCGTCAGTCTCTGGGTGATACGCAGTACTAAAATTAAGTTGGGTTCCCAATGCCTCTTGGAAACTCATCGAAATCGTCCAGTAAACACCGATCCTCGATCGGATATAATCTTTTTAGGCACGCCATGCAGCCTCACAATCTCACAGATGAAAACTCTCGCTATGTCAGGTGCCTGATACGTCGTATGCACAAGAATAAAGTGAGCACTCTTCGTCAGAGTGTCTACTACTACAAAAATCGAGTCGTGTCTCCTTGCCGTCAGTGGCAATCCAACAATAAAATTAATCGAAATAACTTCCCATTTCGATTCCGGAATGGCATGTGGTTGAAGTAAACCTTCTTGGTGTCTATGTTCAGCCTTTACCTACTGACACTCCAGACATCTAGCCACAAGGTTGACTATGTCGGCCTTCATTCCTTTCCAAAAGAATAATGGTTTGAGGTCTACCCTCATCTTCATAACTCCCGGGTAAGCCATGTAAACTGCTCTATGAGCCTTGCTCAGGATCAACATCCTCAACTCGTCGTTTGACGGTATGTAAATCCGACCTCTAAACCTCAATAAACCATCACTACCAAATGAATACCCCTCATATCATGGTACCATCATGGTGTTTTGTCTGATAAAATCCTTGACTTCTTGTACCAGTCATCATCACGCTGTAAGGTGAGAATCTTCTCACATAGATTCGTTTCAAGAGGCAACACCGAAAAGATGCGCGGCCTACGACTCAAGCATCCGCCATTCGGTTCACTGTTCCCTTTATGTAAGTAATCTCGAAGTCGTACTCGCTAAGCAATTCCGACCAACGTCGTTGTCACACGTTCAGGTCGCCTTGCGTGAAAATGTGTTGCATCCCACAATGATCAGTCTTTAATTCAAATTTTCGTCCAACAAGGTAGTGTCTCCAAACCTTCAAGGAATAAACGATGGCTAATAACTCCAAGTCGTGCATTGCATAGTTATCCTCATGCCTTCTCAGCTTCCTCGAAATGTACGCAATCACTCGTCCGTCTTGCATCAAGACTCTGCCTAAACCTTCCTTGGATGCGTCAGTGCATACCAAGAATTCTACGTCCATGTCAGGGATATTTAGTATCGATGCAGTGGTCAACAACTCCTTAAGCCTTCGAAATGCTTCCGCACATTTCTCGGTCCAAACAAACTTCTTGTTTTTCTTCTGCAATTTGGTGATTGGGTTTGCTATCTTCGAAAATCCCTCGACAAACCACCGATAGTATCCTGCTAAACCCATAAAACTACGCAGTTCTGTGTCATTCGTCGGCACAGGCCATTCCATAATAGCCTCAACCTTGGATGGATCCACGGCGATACCTTCGCCGGAGATGACATGCCCTAAGTAGTGAATCCTCGATTGATAAAAAGAGCATTTGGCCAACTTCCCATACAACTTGTGTTCTCGTAAACATTGTACCACCAAGCGCAAATTCTCATCATGCTCCTCCGTCGTCCGAGAGTAGATCAAAATATCGTCAATGAATACTTGGACAAACTTGTCCTAGTACTCGCGGAACACCCCGTTCATCAAACTCATGAATACCCTGGGGCGTTTGTTAGTCCAGAAGGAAAAACAGTAAACTCGTAATGTCCAAATCTCATCTTAGAGGCGGTCTTAGGGATGTCATCCTCCTTGATCCGTAACCGGTGATACCCGGATCGCAAATCGATCTTGGAGAACACCGTCGCACCCTTCATTTGATCAAACAGATCATCAATTCTTGGTAAGGGATACTGATTCTTGATCGTAGCCTTGTTCAGTTGATGGTAGTCAATGCAAATCCTCCATGATCCATCCTTCTTTCGTATGAATATAACTGGTGCACCCCACGATGACACACTAGGACATATTAGTCCCAGGTCCAACAACTCCTTCAGTTGCATTTTCAACTCTTGCAACTATGGGGTTGACATCTGATAAGGCGTTCTTGCTATCGCTTCGGTTCCCGATTTCAGGTCTATGGTAAACTCCAGTTCCCTTTCCGGCAGCATCCCAGGCAACTCCTCTGGAAATACGTCCACAAACTCCTTCACCATCGGAAGGTGTTCTAGCCCTTCCGCTACTCCCTTTTCATTTAGCGCGAGGATTGCATAAAGCTTGCCCCCCTTGCGCATACTCTTCTGTAACTGTAAGGAAGAGACGAACCGCAAGTAAACTCCCTGGTTCCATCCTACAATCACACGTCTCTGTCCTTCGTCATCAACCATGCTCAACCATTTCACCTTACAGTTGAGTATCACCTCGTGCGATTCCAACCAGTCCATACCAATCACAATGTAATAAGATCCTAAGATTGTGACGTATAAGTTGACCCTAGTGACAAACTCTCCCAGGTTAAGGTCTTAGCCCGTAACCTTACCTCCAACCTTCTGTTTGGCTTTTGAAGCCATCCCTAAGAAGCTAAACTCATCCTGAATGACTACCTTCTAGACAGCATCGTGCAAAGTTTGAGGCATCAAGACATTTAAACCGTGCATGCAGGCTACCGTCAAGGCCCAACACGAACCTGATGGCCTTGAGCTTCCCAGTGTTAAGGTGCGGAGCATACCAGAGCAGCTCCAAGAAACGTGCCTCGTACTTGGGCACCGTACGACCTCCCTGTCGTCATGCCTTGAACTCATTGAGCTGACGCTCAATGAATTCCTCTGAAAGGTACCTCTCTCAGAATCGTTCCTCAAACCGTTCCCATGACACGTCTTCAACGGCCATGTTCAGCTGCGGCAGGAGCATCTTTCGCCATAGAAGAGTGCTCCCCTTCAGTTGAAAGACCGCCATGTGGACCTTCATGTTGGAGGTATAATCGCGAAGTGCGAAGCACATCGCCATATTCTCCAACCATACCTCGGCAGCAGCGCCGTCCGGGGCACCAAAGAACTCAGAAAATTTTACCTTCTCGAGTTCACGGTGAAAACTACCTGTAACAGCCAGTGCACGCGGCGGAACCTCAGCGGGTGTCGACGCCCTGGCCTCGTCTCTGTCCAAACGACTGATCAGTGCCTCAGACATGCACTAAAAAGACCTCATCAACCCCACGACATCGCCAACTGCGATCTGCTCCTGTCTGAGAACCTGCTCGTCTCCCTGGGGGTTCAACCCCTCAGGCATGGAAGCTACTGGAGGCGCCGCGCCTCCTCCCCTAGTACCCTGTCGTCTGCCTCCGCAGCATCCTCAACCGTGATTACCTTCACGCACACAACAACTCGATCAATAGCAGTATAATCAATCTAATCATGCCAACATAAGCCATAGCGAATCCCAAGTCGCGGGTCGAACCGGCTCTGATACCATATGTAACAACCTCCTCGTTATGACAACAACTCTGATAACAGGTGCAAATTTTTTTTTTGTGTGTGTTTAAGGTGTGTGCGCGCGTGTAGAAGTAACATACACACTTGACTCTACGTCGCCACTCGACAACCATCCAGACGCAACTACTATGTTCATCACAATGAAGACTGAAGGCAAACAACTAGTATCTGCAAGAAATAAACGACCGTAGACACAAGGCGCACACAAGTACTGCAACAACAACGACCAAGGACATAAGGCACACTATGCAAATGTTCAACGACAGACTGGGTTATGCCCAGTATGAACACAGAGGGAAGAATCCATAGTAGTAGGTCTTCCTATTTCTGCACAGGAAAGCAAGGCATTTAATCTTACTTCTCTGCTCCGGAGAGAGAGAAGGTCCGATAGGCTCCTGGCCGACTTCTCAGGAAGAAACTAGTAATCCCCTCAATGTGTCGCAAGAGTGGAAACCCTGCCTTTAAAGGGCCCGAGACTCTTGATACGGCACTGGACTCTTTACACAGATAGATCACACACACATACATATATACTAGGGCTACAAGGAGGGGTCTATATCCCGCCCAACTCAAGCAGACCACGCAAAGAAAGAGAAACAAGTTACCAACTCAAGACAGACCATCTACTCCATTGACTTTGATTAAATGACAAGTTACCAACCCCGCCTTAATAAGTATGTGAAATTAATTGCATATCTCTATTTACTACATCATAACGACTCAAGGTTCTACTTAAGAAATTCTATTCATTTGATTAATGTAATAAACTTTCAACATCGCTACCACAACATCAACCACTTTACAAATTGTATCATCATAACCACCTGCAAGGACAATCACCTTCCCCCTTATGTGTTGTCCAATAGGTCCATTATCATTACCATAAGGTGGTGACCGCATAAGCCTTAACCTTGCCATGGATAATAGCATAATAGCATTTACCTAAGCATCATACTACCTTATCAATACCATGGACACTGTTGGCATTCAAAATTAGCCTTGCTATAATTTCTAGCATGAATCATGAGATTACCTGTCCTTAACATTCCAAAACCAATATTCGCAATGAGCATTAGTATTAACCTTAGTTTCATTGCAATCACCTTACATTACAATACATTCCAATGATATTCACAACCTTCCCTTACATAATCATTCTTTACATTCGTTACATAAATTTCGATGTGCTAAAATCAAGGTCATTACAAAAAAATCTCCCTCAGTAATAATCAATATTACATTTATCTTACTTATCCTGCAATAAGATAACAGTCAATTACATCTTATATGTTAGTATCAATAATGAAACTACAATTACATCACCATAAAAGCTAGCATCATCGCCCTCTGTACCACAATAATATTGCAATTAAATGATGATGACTTTATCCCTTGTTGGTGATTAATGACAACAAAACTACTAAACCTAACCATAATTAACCATGTACTCACTTTTAACAAGAGAATAGTATTGTGAATTTAAACTAAGAGTAGCTTCTCCTTAAAAACATTATAAATATATAAAATTTGAGGTTTAACAATCACAAATTTAAAATACTTTTAACAAGAGAATAGTATGGCAAACTCAACTAAGAGTGGCTTCTCCTTACCACCTTATAAATATATAAAATTGGAGGGTTAACATCATAAATTAAAATACCTTTAACGCGAGAATAGTATTGCAAATCTAAACTAAGAGTGGCTTCTCCTTACCACACTTTAAATATATATAAGATTTGAGGTTTAACATCATAAATTTAAAATCAATGGAATGCATGTTGTAAATCGGGTTGTAGGGAATTCCTAGCATTGTAAAATTGAACCATTAAGGACTTCTCATTACAAAACGTTGAAATAAAATATTCTATGATTACCATAACAAATTAAAATCAAATTGAATACGTAAGAAAAATCAGAATGTAGAGAATTTCCTCCTGTCGAAGGTTATGCGTGCAGATACTATTCAGACAACAAGGCGACAGGTGGAGGGGCGGGTCCTACAGATACGGTTCTGCATAAATCTTGGCATAGGCAACCTTCAGACCCCTAATTCAACTCAGCCTGACAAGTGGTAAAATCATCCTGACTGCCTCGTAAAGAACCCTCACGCTGCCGCACTCACCCGACTGGCCAAGGTAACGATCCATACTACCGGTCACACCATTCGCAGTGGGAAAGGCACGTGCAGTAGTTGCAGGGAAGTGCTCGTACCTTCTGCAGAGGCGTGAAGGTGAGATGTTCAGTGCACAGCAAAAACGCAGCAATTAAATTTTAATCCCAATGCTGACAATACGGTAAGGGTAGTCTGACGGGAAGGAAGTTTGTGGTTACCGAGATTTCGAAATATTACCGCTCCAGTCACTCTGGCATCCAAATTTTCTAATTTAAAAATTTCAATGGTGGATGATCCTTCACGGATTTCATAATCTAAAACCACAGAACTCAATTCTATAGCTCCATTCCTTCTGGTGTTCAGATAAATATGATGATTAACTACAGAGCGTGACCGCCTAATCTTACATCCGGGAAGGTGACAAAATATCTTCTATTCAGTGCGAGAGTTTTTTGTTTTTACTTTTCACTAAATGAAGGATGAGGTTCTGGCATACACCACTTTGAGAGAAGGCGAATGGGACAAGGGTTGGCTAGGGTGACAAAAACATAATTTCATACAACGTGAGAAGTAATCGAGCGGGGGACTCAAGTACTTTAGCGCGTAGTCCTTCTTGGAAGAATGAACTGGCAAATTCTATTGGATTAAAAACTTCAGGGTATCGCATTATCTCACTGACAGTAACAAGGCGAGATTTGTATGCGCACACATACTGGCGAGTGATGCAATTTAGCCATTCCCCATTTAATTGCGTTCAATTGTTTATTAGTAAATATATGTCTGACGTAGATCGAAAGGGCTGGAAACTCCGTAGTGGAGTTCGATGTGGGCTGGGATATTCATATTGTATATGATAGTGAATGCAAAGTAGAAGAGCACGGAACTAAGCATTTAAAAAAAAGAGAAGCCATACACAGAAACTATCACAGGTAAGGGAAGGCAGAAGCACTAAAAGAAAACGGTGGTCGATAAGCTCAGTTTGGAGGGAGAAGGGGGTTGACCAAGGTAAATTTCGACTGTGCGCCCAACGCTGATGTGAAGGTTAGCACTTAGCCAAATCAAGAGCTGGATTCCTTCAGGTGAAACGATGGCCAAGGCCTATTCACTACCATTTGTGATTGTAATAAGGGCATCTAATTGTGGCTGAAAGACAAGGAGGAAGCGCTGCTGAAACAAAACTCAGATATTGCCCAAAAAAATATAACCGCTGCCATTCTGCGCTGGTTCGTCAATGGAAATGACTATGGTCCAATAAAATAAAATAAAACGCATCCCAACAACGTGCAGGCAGACTCAGGCATGCCAAACAACTTGCAGGCAGACTCAGGTTTTACCGCCGGACATTACTTAGTGTAAAATGCCATTCTGGGGCAAGGAGGAAAGGATGACTACCAGGCGGGGAGGTTACTCAAGTTTGACACACTAGTTCTGAAGCAGAGTTACTTACCTAAGGCCTTGCCGGATTAAGTAAATAAGAAAATATCTAGACCGAGTTTGCCGGAACAGATTCGATGAAACTTCAGAACAGAGCCAATGCAGAAAAATAAAAGTTGAATCTAGAAGATAGGAAATAATGGGCGTAGAATGCTGCTCAGAATCGAAACAAGTACGCAGGCAGACTTTAATAACAGATTTAAATTTCAGGATGCCAACAATAAAAGTTACACATTCCAGAACAAACAATAATGAGTAAACTAAACAGTCCAGAACCCTAATAAAATTTAAGAAGTCCATTCTTGAACTTCACCTCGACATTACCATGCATTCTAACTACAAATTTAAGGATCATACCTTTGCCTTAGCGCCGTCCTCGAGAGTTGTCCGCGCGTCATGCCGCTCCTGCTCCATGCTGACCGTAGACGACTCACCGGTACCTCCCAGCCAAATGCTAAGGGTACTCTGCTTCCCCCTTATCCCCCCGAGCCGCAAAGGGGCCACACACAATCTAGACCGTACCTAGATTCCCAACTCACCTCCAAGGCTGAGCTACCACTCAAGTCAGCTGGGAAATCTCCCAAATCCTACAAGCAATCAATCCAGTTCCAATTTTGACAGCATAACCCTATCTCATAGCAGCCCCCTTTCTTTTCCCCCATCTCCTTTCTTTTATCCTCTTTTTTTGACCTAATCCCATTAGGTTTTTCCCCAAAAACCCTAAATCCCAATTCTTTTAAGTTTCCCCCCCTTTTATTCATTTATTTATTTATTTTTCTTTTTTTTTGAAAACTCAAAAGGTAAGTTCGCTTAAGCATCTTTTCATATTATTATTATTATTATTATTATTATTATATATATATATATATATATATATATATTTAAATTCATAATATATATACATTTTCTTTTAACTCCCTTTAGTTAACTAAATAATTTCCTCTTTTCAAATTTACAACCCCCCCCTAATTGAATTAATTTATTTAATCTCTTTATTTTACCCTACAAACTTTATGAAGACTCACATTAGCTTATGTGGGTTTTTTTTTTTTGTTTGTTTGTTTGTTTAATATCATTATTAGCACCTGTATTGTTAGAGCTAGCTTAGCAGGGAATAAATTTATAATGTTATTTGCATGGCAGAGCTACTGTGAGCTAGAATATCTTGGCATTTTCATTAGGAGATGATTGAGCTTCGATTATCATGTTAGGGCGAAGTAGTAGTACCTTCACTAACAAGGTAAATTATCAAGCTTATTAATGGGAATGAGGAAGGGCCTTCTGTATGCGATTTAGGAAGGAATTACTGTATGAATTCAATTAAAGGAGGAATTGTTTTATGTATTAAAGTAAGTAAGGAAACTCCTTGGATTAGGTGGAGGTTGCAAATCATCTTAGGGGTAATGAATAATTAATGTGTACTCTTGAATTATGTTTTTTTTTGACATAGGGCTCAAATTCTGAACTGGCGACGCCAGGTTAGGGGAATTGTTTTAAGGATTTATTCAGGTGTTGAGGTCTTAAGTTGAACCTAGTCTTAGTCGCCACCCTTCATGCATTTTGTCACCCAACAATCATTATATCAGAAGGTTGGAGACATGTGGGCATTGGGATCATGCAATTGAAAACACTAAGAACCCAAAACTAAAAGGGATCAATACAATAACTTTCAACGAGAGGTGATATCGATGTGATGTGTAGGAATAGGCCTAGAACCTTAAAAATTTCCATTCTCCAAACACCTTATACAATTTTTACAAGGAGATTGTACTAGGACTAGACACGGGCAACAATGACCTGTGAATGGGGCTAATGGTGAAATTTTTTCAAACTGTTTCTGAATTCATTGAAATTTGACATGGATAGAATATCCACATGCCTTAACAATATGGGAGGGTTTCTAGACTCAAATTTTACTCACAAACCCACTTTGTTTCAACATCAATTTATCATGTAAACTATGAACCCTAATTTAGTGGAGACATTGAGTTGTTCCCAGTGAATGGATGTGTTGTTGTTGACATGGAATGGGACAACACATGTACCTTCTTAATTTTATTCCTTCACTTGATGTGGGTCTGGTCATTCCTAGCCTTGAATTGAAAGTTGCCCCTACTCTTAGTCATCACACTTCTTGACAGTTGTCACCCAACGATCATTATATAAGAAGGTTGGAGGCATGTGGTCATTGGGATCATGAGGCTTTATAACCCTATAGTAACAAGAGATATTAATTGATCAACTTTGACTAGATTGAAAGGTGCGTGCAACTGAAAATACTAGAAACCCAAAACTAAAAGGGATCAATACATTGATTGTCAATAAGAGGTGATATCATTGTGGTGTGTAGGAATAGGCCTAGCACCTTCAAAATTTTCATTCTCCAAATATCTTATACAAATTTTACAAGGAAATTGTAGTAGGAATAGACACGGGCAAGAGTGACCTGTGAATGGGTCCAACATTGAATTTTTTTTCGAACTGTTTCTCAATGCATTGAAATTTTACATGGATATACTATTCGCATGCCTTAATGATATGGGAGGGTTTCTCGACTCAAATTTGACTCACACGCCCACTTTCTTACATCATCAATTAATCATGTAAACAATAAACCCTAATTTAGTGGATTCATCAATTTGTTCCCAGTGAATGGATGAGTTGTTATTGAAATGGAATGGGACAACACATGTACCTTCTTAATTTTCTTCCTTCACTTAATGTGGGCCTGGTCATTCCTAGCCTTGAATTGAAAGTTTCCCCTACACTTAGTCATCACCCTTCATGACTGTTGTCACACAGATATCATTATATCAGAAGGTTGGAGGCACATGGTCATTGGGATCATGAGGCTTTATAACCATACAATGAAAAGAGACATTAATTGGTCAACTCTGGCTAGATTGAAAGGTGTGTGCAATTGAAAATACTAACAACCCAAAACTAAAAGGGATCAATACACTGACTGTCAATAAGAGGTGATATCGCTATGGTGTGTAGGAATAGGCCTAGCATGTTAAAAATTGTCATTCTCCAAATATATTATACAAATTTTACAATTAAATTGTACTAGGACTAGACACGCGCAAGAGTGACCTGTGAATGGGTCCAACATTGAAAACTTTTCAATCTATTTCTGAATGCATTGAAATTTGACATGGATATACTATTTTCATGCCTTAATGATATGGGAGGATATTTGGACTCAAATTTGACTCACAGGCCCACTTGCTTCCATCATCAATTCCTCATGTAAACCATAAACCCTAATTTAGTGGAGTCATCGATTTGTTCCGAGTGAATGGATGTGTTTTTGATGACATGGAATGGGACAAAACATGTACCTTCTTAATTTTCTTCCTTCACTCGATGTGGGCCTCATCATTCCTAGCCTTGAATTGAAATTTTCCCCTACTCTTAGTCATCACCCTTCATACAGTTGTCACCCAACGATCATTATATCAGAAGGTTGGAGGCATGTGGTCATTGGGATCATGAGGCTTTATAACCCTACAGTAAAAAGAGACATTAATTGATCAACTTTGGCTAGATTGAAAGGTGTGTGCAACTAAAAATAATAACAACACAAAACTAAAAGGTATCAATACCCTGATTGTCAATGAGAGGTGATATCATTGTGGTGTGTAGGAATAGTCCTAACACCTAAAAATTTTCATTCTCCAAATATCTTATACAAATTTTACAAGGAAATTGTACTAGGACTAGACACGGGCAACAATGACATGTGAATGGGGCCAACGTTGAAATTTTTTCAAACTATTTTTTAATGCATTGAAGTTTGACATAGATAGACTATTTTCATGCATTAACAATATAGGAGGGTTTCTCGACTCAAATTTGACTCACACGCCCACTTTCTTCCATCATCAATTTGTTCCTAGTGAATGGATCCATTGTTGTTGACATGGAATGGGACAACACATGTACCTTCTTAATTCTCTTCCTTCACTTGATGTGGAATTGTTCATTCATATCCTTGAATTGAAATTTTCCCCTACTCTTAGTCGTCAACCTTCATGAAAGTTGTCACCCAACGATCATTATATCAGAAGGTTGGAGGCATGTGGTCATTGGTATCATGAGGACTTATAACCCTACAATAACAAGAGACATTAATTGATCAACTTTGACTAGATTTAAAGATGTGTGCAATTGAAAATACTAACAACCCAAAACTAAAAGGGATCAATACACTGACTGTCAATAAGAGGTGATATCACTGTGGTGTGTAGGAATAGGCCTAGCACCTTCAAAATTTTCATTCTCCAAATATCTTATACAAATTTTACAAGGAAATTGTACTTGGACTAGACACGGGCAATAGTGACCCGTGAATGGGTCCAACATTGAATTTTTTTCAAACTATTTCTAAATGCATTGAAATTTGACATGGATAGACTATTTGCATGCCTTAATGATATGGGAGGGTTTATGGAATCAAATTTGACTCACATGCCCAATTGATTCCATCATCAATTCTTCATGTAAACCATAAACCCTAATTTAGTTGAGTCATCGATTTGTTCCTAGTGAATGGATGGGTTGTTGTTGACATTGAATGGGACAAAACATGTACCTTCTTAATTTTCTTCCTTCACTTGATGTGTGCTTGGTCATTCGTAGCCTTGAATTGAAAGTTTCGCCTACTCTTAGTCATCACCCTTCATGACAGTTGTCACCCAACGATCATTATATCATAAGGTTGGAGGCATGTGGTCATTGGGATCATAAGGCTTTATAACCCTATAGTAACAAGAGACATTAGTTGATCAACTTTGACTAGATTGAAAGGTGCGTGCAACTGAAAATACTAACAACCCAAAACTAAAAGGGATCAATACACTGACTATCAATGAGAGGTGATATCGTCGTGGTGTGTAGGAATATGCCTAACACCTTCAAAATTGTCATTCTCCAAATATCTTGTACAAATGTTATAAGGAAATTATACTACGACTAGACATGGACAACAATGACCTGTGAATGGGGCCAACGTTGAAATATTTTCAAAGTGTTTCTAAATGCATTGAAATTTGACATGGATAGACTATTCACATTCCTTAATGATATGGGAGGGTTTCTCAACTCAAATTTGACTCACATGCCCACGTTCTTACATCATCAACTCATCATGTAAACCATAAACCCTAATTTAGTTGAGTCATTGATTTGTTCCCATTGAATGGATGTGTTGTTTTTTACATGGAATGGAACAAAACATGTACCTTCTTAATCTTGTTGCTTCACTTGATGTGGGCCTAGTCATTCCTAGCCTTTAATTGAAAGTTTCCCCTACTCTTAGTCGTCACCCTTCATGACAGTTTTCACCCAACAATCATTATATCATAAGGTTGGAGGCATGTGGTCATTGGGATCATGATTCTTTATAACCCTACAATAATAAGAGACATTAATTGATCAACTTTGACTAGATTGAAAGGTGTGTGCAACTGAAAATACTAACAACCCAAAACTAAAAGGGATCAATACACTGACTGTAAATGAGAGGTGATATCGTATATATAATTACCTTGCATGTAACTTATTATCATTATATAATAAGGTGTGATATTTGGTTGAAAACAAGCTTGCAGGTGATCTAAGTTACCTTTTCTATGTGTCAAAATTCCTTGATTTATTAACCATATGCTCATTAGGTGAGAAGTCCTTGATTACAATAGTCATTTAGTCCTTCCCATATTTTTTTCTTTCCCTTTCTCTATCCCCACCATATTGAGATAGCTCATGCATACTTTATGTGCAGTGTTTTCAGGAAACAAATGTCGAAAACCACTCATATTTGCCTCAGAGACTAGCTCACAACTATCTGGAAACCCTTAGGTGCCAATGCATTTTTGGGGGTCATTAAGTGCATTGACCAACACAATTTTTGGGCATGTTATTTTCATTGACCAAAATCTTTTTTGGCATGTTATCTACATTTAACGACATAGGAATAGGGGGCATAATCTGCATTGCTAACACAACTTTCTAGGTGAGTTTTTGCAAGGGCTCTCGAAACTCACTTTTTCAATTTTTAGGTTTTTGTTCCATCTTTTTATGTTTTCTTTAGTACTTGTAGGTTTATTTTTGGATTATTTTGTTGTGGTTTAGGTATTTTTTTTAATAAATTCATAAGGATTGAGAAGAAAACCCCCTAAGGTTTCTAGTACCTTTTTTGGCCAAATTTATTTTAGATTGTACTTTCATATTTCTGTTACAGTAGGTTTAGAATCAAAACCCTAGATTGTTGGTTAGTCATTAGGAATCCCTTTTTACATAGTTATTGGAGGAAGAAATAATGCACCCTTGACCTCACATTTTTCCTAGAGTTAGATTTGTGTGAATAGTCATTGCCTTTATTTTTTGTTCTCTTTGACAACTATAGGTTAATTCTCTTTGTTGTTTTATATTTTAATTTATTTCATAATTGAAAAGTCTCTTTTTGAAAGAAAAGAGTTCCCTATAACCCCTAGTATTTTACATACCAATAAATACCTAGCATTTTCTAAATGGTTTTCTTGTGAGCCAAAGAGAAAAGTGGATTGTTTTTTATTTTGAAATCTAAATATTGGCAAGTACATTTCATATTTGAAGGGTAACTTAGATAAATAAAAAAGAATTTAATTTAGTACTTATCTTGGTTACTTACTTTCTCAATAGTTTAAATTTCAACTAATTGTAATTTACTTTTGTTTGCAATAATTTTCATTTCAAGTTAGTCACAGCACACGTGCATGCGTGGTTCATGCCACCAAGCTAAACCTAATAATAAACCATATAATATAACACATAAAATCCCACTTGGGCATCAAAATAATGTTGTAGTTAGGTTAGGACTCTGGGGATAGGCATCCAAATAATTCCCCTTGGTCATTTCAGATTGAAACATAGAGGTTGGGACCGGATGTATCATCAAGACTCATTTCTCTTTCATTACTGAAGTTTCTTAGATCATTATATTTCATATTGAAGTCAATGAAACATGTTACATGTATTTTTGAAGAGGTATCTTAGTGTTCATACTACTAGGTATCCTTACCTAGGTGGCTCTCGTAGGAGGGGGAACACCTAAGATAGATTTCTTCTGGGCATTGGGATTTTATCACCTGACATCTCCTAATTAAAATTGTCTCTTATGTACCTTCACTCATCCACATGGGCACCCTTACTACCCATATTTTTGGTTGATTGGAAGGCTCTTATCCATTGACTAGGTTTTGTTTGAGTGAATCCAGTTATCTTATAGGCTAGAGCCATTTCTCTTTATAGAATGGAGCTTCTTGAATTCAGATATAGATGGGTGTTTGTACATGTAGTTATAAACCCATTTCTACCACTTATGTTCCTTCATATTCCTCCAACCCAAGTAACACCATGGTTGGAACTAATGCTGGAACCAATATTGGAGCCAACGCCAACCAACCTTTTGTGACTTTTATGGAAGGGTTAAATCTCCATGATTTGACCAAGTTAATCAATGATATTATCTTCCATGATACCAATTGGCCCAATATTCCAAATAAAAATCCCTCTGACGTCCCAATGTTTGAGGGCAAACCTAGAGAGTATCCCTCCAACCATATTGTTCCCTTTCACCTTTGGTTTTCTTCCAACTCCATAATGGAGGAGTCAATTGGGTTGATACTTTTTGAATGCACTTTGATGGGCATTTCCACCAAATTGTACATAGAACAACCTAGCAATACCCATACAACCTTTGATTTCATATAAAAGTATTTCCTCACCTTCTTCCAACTTCCATTCCACCATCGCATAGGGATAGAAATCTTGACCAATTTCCATTAGACCACAACCACTCACATCTCGGAACACATCCATGAGTGGCTTATAATATGTGCCTTGTCAAAATTCAATATCAATGATCAATTTCTTATAGAGTAGTTACTGGAATCCCTTCTTCCCCTCATCACCAAGGATGTATCCATGACTATGCCTAGAAATGAGGATGAAACCATCCAAAAGGAACAATTATAAAATATTATTTATTGCCAATTGGGGTATCTCTATATTATCCTTCCTAATGCCCCTCTCTCTTAGTAAGGTGACAAGTATGTATCCATGACTATATCTCGAGGGCTATGAGTTAGGGATTTTATGCCTCGGGGGCTATGAGTTAGGGATTATTAGTCTTAGGGACTATGAGTTAAGGATTATATTATATATATATATATATATATATATATATATATATATATATTATATATATTATATATATATAATTTATAAATTATATAAATTATATTATATATAAATAAATAAATAAAATAAACAACATTAAAAAAAAAACAAACCAAAATCACACTACACCACTACACTATAGCGCTCATATTTTGGAGCTAGCACAAATAGCTTCAAGAACACAAAGTGAAAAGGAGAGGAGCACGGGAGAAGGATGGAGAGGAGGAGAAGGAGGGAGAGGAGCATGCAGAAGAAGGGAGAGGCGCACAGAGAAGGAGGGCACACAGAAGGAGGGCACACAATAGGAAGGGACACGGTTTTGAGGGTGCACCAAAGGAGGGCACACTGCCGGAGGAGGGCACACAATTTTGAGGGTGCAACAGAGGAGGGAACATGCAAAGGAGGGTGCATGGAAGGAGGGCACACGTAGAGGATAAATATGGTTTGACTTCTTTCTCGTATCACTTGAGTGTGAATGCTAATTGTTTGATGAAATTCTTGATAGAAATATGGTTTGATGGAATCTAATGGTTGTAGGTATTTTTTCATAATGGGCTTGTAGAGTTCCCAAATATCACTTCCCAAGATCAACATTCTTACCATGTGCCAAAAATTGTCACTATATTCTATGTAATTCAAATCTTCCCTAAAATACAACACACATATGAACTAAGTCATCCTTTTAAAATGCACATAGATGGTTTTATATTAATGTGAAATATATAAATAAAGGTAGAAACTTGTAGTCATTCATATGAATAATGACATTTTGAAATCTAGCACTCCAACATCACCTTTAGATGAGAGAAACAAGCTGGCCCAAATGTCACTTTCGGCCTTTTTCTAGCACTTCAAAACTTTCCTGCCTACATTTGTAAAATGCACTTAATGCCCGTAAAAAAATATTCTAGAGAAAGCCAAGTATTCTAGGTTTAACAATATTTACATCCTCACAAAAGAGATTTGTCAAACTATGATAATAGATTATCTGAAGGAGATCATCATCATTGTGCACCTCATCATTGACTACTTGTATCATCTATTAGGACTTTGGGGGTGGATCTTTGAATGAAGGACAAAATTGTATATTGAGCTCACATAAGTAACAACATACTTGACCTAGAACATGAAAGATACAATTGTTGGGAATGTTTCCCCATACCTCACCATCGAAGAGCTACCTCATTTATCTTGGTCTTGATACACACTGTGTTCTTTTCATGACTCCTTGTATTAGTGTCTTGTATTAATGTTGTCCTAATCATCCTAGTCTCCTTTGCAATCCAAAAAATATCCTTGGTTTTTCAAGTTGAACTTGGAGTTGTTTTAATAGTGCTTAGTGGTATTGGATGTGAAAAAAAAAGTAGAATATGTTCAACTTATGTAGGTTCTTGTCTCTTTTACTAGGTCTCCCATTATCACTAGATTTTTTTCCCTCCTTTGTTTGCTTCAATTAGGGACAATTGGATTCAATGAAACTAAATATAAATATTTTGGTAGGGTTACACACATAAATATTGCAGGGAGCATAGTAATGCAGTGAGAACCAAAGTGGTGAGGATCCCATAGTTCCCCCACCTAGCTTATGATAGAAATTTCATTTCTTGAAAATCCATATAGGCTAAATTAAATGTGAAAAAACTAGGCAATAAATTTTCAAAAAGACCAAAATATCACAATCCTTTAGGCCATGATTAACCTATTCCTCCTTGTTGATGATTAAATATGATCACCAAGGAGGTAAATGATACCTAATTCTTATAGGAGAAGTAGTTGTAATGGGAAAGAGGGATGGAAACTCGCATACACTAAGTGTGGGGATATTATAAGTGGCATTCATATCAATGGTTAATCTAGTTGATTAGTGAAAAATATCTTCACTTGGCATCACAAGTTTGGGCACGTTGGAACATAGTCTTCAGAAGTTTTGTCCAATTAACAATTTCTATATGGACTCAAATTTAGGGTATTAGTGGAATTCAATATTTATGAGGGATGCAAGCTCGAGAATCATCATAGACACTCAATTTATAAGGATGAAATGTATAGAACAAGAGGAATGATGGAATTGATGCACTCAAACATCTACAAGTGGATTCAAGTGTTGTCACATAGAGGAGAAAAGTATTTTATCACATTTATAGATGATCTTTCAAGAAATACATTTGTTTACTTTATAAAAATAAATCATAAGTCTTTGACCATTTTAAATTTTTTAAATCCTTTGTGGAGAAACAATTAGGATACCATTGAAAATACTAAGCTGTAATAATGGGGGAGAGTACACAATAAAAGCATTCAAGATTTGTTTCTCTCTCATGAAGGGATCCAATTAGGATACACTTCCCCATATTATTTGTAGTGAAACAGGGTAGTGGAGAGAAAAAAATTGCCTATGGTGGATAATGCAAGGTGTATTCTTAAAATTTTCATACTAACAAATACAATCTAGAGAAAGGCATGGAAACCACAACCTATGCCTAATGTAGGTTACCTACCAAAGAATTCAAGAATTCATTGTTCGGAGCATGGAATCGAAGGAATCCAAATGGTTATAATTTGAGGACTTTTCCTTTTCCATTATATCCAGACATTATAGATAGAGGTGAAAAAAAATGGATGATAGGAGAACAAAATGTATTATGGTTGGATATGGTTCAAATGCAACTATTTATAGATTCTATAGCCCAATAGAACATTCAATGATTATCGGTTGAGATGATTTTTAATGAATTTGTAGTGTTAGTGAAGCATATTCATAGTGACTACAAAGGTAGGAGAAGCATTAAGATTTTGGATGTCCCCTCAATGGAGATAATTGAGGAATATACTGAGGGAACTTCAAATGAAGATAATCCTTCATTTTGGGAGAGTGTAGAAGTGAAAAAAACATAACAAATAATTGTCGGCACTAAGAATATCAACAAGAATCCAAAAAATATTAGAGACACTATGGAGTTATGAAAGGAATGTTGAAGTACTCGAACCCCGAACAATAAAAATTGTGCTTAAAGAACAAAACATGGTAGAATGGAAACAACCTATGGATGAAAAGTATGAGCCATTAGTGAAGAATCAAACTTGGGCACGTGTTCCTCTACCAATAGGTAAGAAAGAAGCTAGTAGGGTAAAATCATGAATATGGGTAACACTTTCGTGACAATCGGGTCTCCAAAATTCCTAGCGGCAAATTTTCGGCCGAAAAAATGTTGCTAGGAATTTTTTTGGACGAAAATTTGCACATCAAATTTAATCGTGCCCTCGAAATTTGTGTACAATTTTTTTTAGATGAATTATTTTCCTGTGGTAAGAATATTTTGGTCGAAAGAGTTTTCATCTGATTTTTTTTTTTTTTTACGGGTTCCGTTAAAAACTAGGTTTCGGCCGAAAACCTGAAAATGAGACTGTTTGCAGGAAATTGCAATTTCTCTCCATCTTACTTCATCTTTGGAGGTAGAAAACTCCTACAAATACTCAAAATTTAGTTTTATAATTGATACCAACATTTTTAAAATTGAATCTACTTTTGTTGGGTATATTTTGTTTCCATTTTCATTGTTTTTATCTAATTTTATTTAATTTTATAAAAAAATCACTGCATAATATTTTTAGGTGAAATTATGATTCGGTGAAATGAAAAATCCATATCTCTAAAAATACACAATGGAAAATTATGGAAAATTTATATTCATAATCCTTAAACTGTTCTCTTCAAAAGGGTATTTTTAGATTTTAATTTAAAGTAAAACTTAAGATAGATACATGGTGTGGGAAAACATGTGTTTAAAATATGTAACTTTTTCAGATTGGTCAACTTCAAAAAATTCTAGAAATTATAATATTCATCTGTTAGATTCAAAACTATAGTCATCACAAAATAGAGTCTCTATAGATTATTGTAGTATATTTCATTTTTCAAAAGAAAAAGTTTAATAATGGATACATTGTTGTGGGAAAAAATAACTCGTTATCTTTCCCTTCATTTTTAAGGAACATACTGTCAAACAATTGCCTAATTGACATATCAAATCTCAATAATAAAAAAAAAATAGTCAGTAGAAAGCTAACAAAATTCTTCACAAGTTTTGTTTTTACAGTGAAGTAAAATTCTAAATAAAAAAATACTTCTATTTACCGGAAGTTCAAGAACCTGTTAAAATTAAAAAAACATTGTCATAAAACAAGCAAAAGTGCTACCCATCTTCATGATTTTGCCCAGTACTAAGTGGGTTTTCAAACAAAACAAGTCAAGTGACGCGGTTGAGAAATATAAACCTCAATTGATGGTGAAAGTGTACACACAAATTTAGGGAACGGACAACCCAAATAATTTTATACCAATAGTGAACATGGAATCCATTATAGAAATCTCAGCAATTGGAATAATGATGCATATGCATATCGATCAACATGATGTTGAGACAAAATTCATTAATGGTATGTTGTAGGAAGATATATGTATGGAACAACTTGAGGGTTATTCACAACAAGGCAACAACCATATGGTGTGCATGTTGCAAAAGTAATTGCATAGACTTAAGAAATCCTATAGGGCATGATATTGACACATTGATGCACATTTAATGAATGAGGGTTTCCAACATTATACTACATATCTAAATATTCATGTCAAGCATAATGTCAAGTCTTTTATCATTTTTTCATTCTCCATAGATTATGCATTTGTATGATCAAGGAGTTATCCTTGTTTAATTATTTGAAATTTAAACTGTTGTAGAATTTGACATGTTGGACCATGGAGATATCCATTAATCCTACTTGGTTATTCAATTAGTAAGAGATTTGAGAAATAGTAAGTTTAATTTGAGTCAAAGGAGATACATTGAACATATCCTTTAGATATTAAGGATGAGTGATTTCTAAAATGTGAAGACTCAAATGGAAATTGCTCAAAAATTGTCACAAGATATGGTCCAAGTACTCAAGTTGATGAGGAAGCTATGAGAAATATTCCTTATTGGAGTGTGGTAGGCATCCTTATGTATGAAATAGTATGCATGAAACTTCATGTTTCTTTTTCAATTACAAATGTAAGTGATTTATCAAGTAATCTTGGGTTGCAACATTCGGAAAGAATTAAAAGGATTTTCATATTTCTCAAAGGAACATTGGCATCAACATATGTGAGAGAATGTTAGATGCAATGCAATTGTTTGGATATTGTGATGCAGTTGGGAAGAAGATGTTTTTGAGTTCAAATCAACATCTATATAATGCTTCAAGTAGGCTGGTGGAATTGTCTCGTGGAGAAGAAGTAAACCACTATTTCCTTATCAAGTGCTAAAGAAGAACATGTAGTAGCAAATCACGCAATCAAGGAATTGATGTGGCTAAGAAAATTACAAAAGTATGTTAGGTTAGAGAAACCGAATACTACAATTTTAAGACGTGATCACCAAATTTTCATTGAAATGACTAAGAATACTAGTTTTCAAGCAAGAATAAAGAGCATTTAAGTGCAGTACCATTATGTTTGTGAGCAATTATAGAAGCATAAATTTTAGCTTGAGTTTTGTGAAACAAGATAGTGGATCACTAATGTAATGACACAGGTACATATTTATATGGATTGAAAAGTCTTGTAGTGTATGAGGATAGACATGCATAGCTTTACTAATCCCTAAGATGTTTCAATTTTGAGGAGAAGCCCTTAATTATAGATCATCCCACATTGTTAATGACAAGTTAATCACCTAGTACTTTCAAGTTTTATGAAATTTTTTCCACAAAAGATCCAATAAACATATGACATTTTGGAGATTGGATAGGGATCATTAATTTCAACAACTTATATTAAAGATCAAAAACAATCCTTAGCAGTAATTTCTAGTGATAAAATTTTAAGATTCTATTTCCCTTCAGGACCTTCCCTTCAAGGATTATTGAGTCTTCATGGCATTAAAGGTCATGAGTGGTTGAAAGGATCTTGATTTATGCATAAAATTGTCATTAAGAAAAAAAATATAATTACTACTACATGGAAATTAAGGGTTTATTAAGAAAATGAAATCAAAGATAAATATTTACTTTCCTTAATCTGTAGAGTATATGATAAGGTTTTTTGGTGAGTGGTCAAATTCCCTATTTGAAAAAAAAAAATGTTTTTTTACTGAAGGGACTAATAATTAAATTATATCTATTGCATTTTGATCATACGCATCAAAAACATCAATCTAGCCTCTTTCGGCATTCACATATTCAATTTATCTAGAAAGGCTAAAGTTTTGTGCTCGCATAGAATATTGTTTTCCTAAAATTGACAAATTTACTGAGAATTTTCATCCATGTCATATGCTTTTCAATCTACATAATTGATACATTAAAAAATAATCTAACAATAAACTATTGTTTTATTGTAAAGGTCTCCTCATACACTAAATAGAGTTATACATAAAATGTCATCAAATAACTCATCTTGCTTCAAATTTTGATCGATGTCTTTAGTGATAAGGAACAATGCCAATAAGCATATATGAGACACGAGACAATAATTTGATGTTCAATATTAATATTTGTATCACATAACCTTTCCATATACCAATCCCACAACACTTACCATGGAGCTTCTCAGAGAAAAAATCGATCAATCCTTGGATGGAAACTTGCAAGCCCCTTGTGTTATATGACATTGCTTTGATAAACACGTTTTAATTTTAATGGAATATTCTTAAATGCACTACTTAAATTCCCTTTTGTAATATCCTAGTTTTGACCCCTTAATTGTAATATAATAAATCATCTATTATTTTTTTAATATAGTTTATGAAACAAGAATCAAGCCATGTGGTCTGAGATATAATGATCCCATGTTGTAAATATGTGAGATGCATTGCGAATATTCCAAGTGTGGAGCTCAAGGAAAAGTCCCTACTAGTAAATGCATAAGAGTCCAAGAGGTGGACTAACTTTACAAAGTGGTGGGTATATTTCTTATAAGAAGTTCATGGTTTTGTAGAAAGGGAAACACACAATAATATAAATCCACCATAATTATTTATTGAGGGAGAAACAAGGGGACTATGATACCACAATAGGGGAAGATGAAAGGGGGTTTTTGGTTGATTTAGCCTTATCATTGTCCTTGGGGTAATATCTTTTCTTTCCTATGTATCCTTACAACGTTCCCATCAATCTTTGACTTTTGGGTTGGTCTAAGTAAAAGTCTTATGTGTGTCATATCATGAGGAAGAGAGAGGGGTCATGCAGGAAAATGTTTTGCATTGTATTTCCCATGTATCATTTCTTATATTATCATTTATTCAACCATTTTTGGGCATGGAGAGGATACAAAGCTCCCATTATATGGGAATGTTTCTCCATAATTTTCATTGTTGTTTTGATCGTTGTTATCATTGTAAATGGTATAAATTTTCCATGTTTTAGTGGTTGGTAAGAGCCCATAGAAGTTGGGGATTTTTTTTTTGAAAATGTGGATGAAAAAAGGATGGTTGGAGAGAAGCCATGCTTAGAATTTCCACAATAGTTGAGACAATCCTTTAGACCTACAACCCAATTATTGTTCCTCATTGATTGTTAAAATTTCACCACTAAAGTGTATGGAGGTATACATACCCTAATCCCCTTTGGATTTGAATGTGTGACCTCTTAGGAAGAAACACATGTTCTTAACCGTGTGCTTCCATAGAAGGCAGGAAAACAGAAGTTTTAGGTTTTGAAATCTCAAGTAAAAGTGAGGAACACTAATGAAATTTTACAGGGAAATTGTCTCTTATGGAGCATTTTTCCCACCATCAAATATAGTGAAAATGTCTTTCATCAATCTTCTTAATATTGATGATAAAGTGAAAAATAATATTGGAGTTATCAAAATGGTCAAATTTGACAGATTATTTAAGTTTGAAATTCCAACCATGTGGTGAGCCAACAACCCATCGCATATGGTACTCTATATCAATGATTTTGGTTTTTATGTGCATGAGTAAAAGTTGTCCCTATTTTCTATGTGACCTTAAATTATTTGGAACTACATGGAAATTCATTTCTGATGCTACTGCCTTCATTTTTGGAGCCAGATAGTCAATGGCTATCTGAAATCTTTAAAGTCACACATTCTTCAGTAGATTGTCATGTCTTAAAACATCATGTTGGATCAATATGTTTAGACACCCCCCATTGATCCCTCCCCTCCAACATTATTTCCAACTCTAACCTTTCGTCCATTCCCCATGAGCCACTAAAGGCGCTTTACAAATATGTGAAATTCCATAATCATGGATTTCCAAACTATCGATCCCCACTCGAACTCTTTGATAGGTCTCAAATCCAGTTCTCCATTGAGTGTCAGGGGATATGAAGCTATATGCAACTTTATTCAATGTATATGCAAATATATGCAACTTTATGCAACTATATGCAACTTTATGCAACAATGCAACTTATGCAACTATATGCAACTATATTGCAACAATTTTGTATGCAACTATATGAAACTATGCAACATGCAACTTATGCAGCTTAAGAAACTTTATGGAACTTATGCAACTTTACGCAACTTTATGCAACATGCAACTTATGAAACTATGGAACTATATGAAACTATATGCAAATTATGCAACTATGTAACTATATGCGACTTATGCAACTATATGCAACTATATGACGAATAATTATGGCAATTTGAACTTTATAAAACTAAATGCAACTATATTCAATTCTGTTGGTACCAAAGACGTATATTGGCACGATAACTTATTTTCTTTTTTTAATGAGTGTAGGTATCACCATATAGGTATCTATCAGATCTATCTTCCTCGAGCGATGATCAAGATATACTAAGAGAGGTTGAAAGTGAGATGTGTTGTACTAGATCTATCGGTTCTAGATCAACTAGGTTGGAAAAGGTAAGGAAAATATTTCGTACCCGCATGCAATTTTTTATTTCCAACAAAGGGTCATGTAATTATGATGATGAGAGCATAGGTGACATTGAGTTTCCCTTGAGGTATAAACATGTAGTTCAACAATGGGAACCTAAGGAGCTACCTGAAGTGAACATAGATTTCTTCATCGATGGGAGGATATATCACATTGGTCCTTCGTCCTTACATGGATTGGGGCTATTTTTCATGGATGGCATAAAGGTCGGATATGGCACTATAACTGAATTGATGGAGTTTTCCATACCATTATACAAATAGAATCATTGGTTGATGTTGGTTCGATATACGCAAGGTATGCGGAGATACGGAGTTGCCGTAAATTATATACAACTACTAGATAACAATCAAAATAAAGGGGCAATTATGTATATTGATGGAAGACCAAAAGCTACAGGAAACATTGCGGGATTTATAAATAGTACATGACCAGTGGAAACAACTAAGCAACCAAATTCCATATCTGAGGGACAGGAAGGAAATCATATATTTGTATGTGCAACAAAAACAATAGTTCTAGGTGAAGAGTTGTTGATCGATTACAATTTAAATCGAATAGATGGAGGGGGTGCGATTATGGGGGTAAATATCTTACATACCATTCAAATATACTTTTAATGATGCAGGAGAATATCTCCACATCATCCAGCCAACCAACCAGCCACGTCAGCGCGCATGCATTCAACAATGAAGAGATAGGCACAGTCCTCATTCAAATTTGAATTGAATGTAATTTAATGCTTAGGCTGGTGAGCCATGGAAGTCATGCCTTTGTGCAGGTTGTAGATAGGATCGGCTTTAATGCTAGATCGACTAAGATCTAGATCCATACACTGGACTAGAAATCCATTGAATGTAATTTATTAGAGTAGGTAGACCTGGAGGGAAACGCTCAATGAGCCCCTCAGGTAAAAGAGATTTTGAGATCTCATTTTGAAGTTAGTTGTAGATGAGCAGAGTAGAGAAGAGTTGAGGAGAGATCGATAAAACCTTTGTAAAATACAAGCATTTTCCATTGTTAATATAACAGAGCAGTTTTTCATGCATTTCTATGTTGAATGGATGTCTGTGTGTGTTCTCTATTTATGTTGTGAATGTATGATTGTTGATGCATTCTGCAGGAGTGTGTTTGATTTCCAGGGTGAAGGTCTTTGAGGTTTCATGCCAGGAGGGTGTAACAGAGAACTGCGGTCTCTGAATATCAGTGCACAGAGGGTGCACTCCTAAACTTTACAGAGTCAGGCAAAGACGTGTTGCGGCACAAGATTGGAACCAACAACTCAGGAGGAAGACCTTTGAGGTTTCTGAATACCTTGGAGGCAAGGCTGTGTGAGAGGAAGCACAGTTGTAGACAGAATTTGTTGTAAGTTTTGTGGAGCTCTACCAGGTGGGAATTGAGTGTAAGAACGAGGTGTTGGAGGAAGAACTCTGCTGAGAGTTGAATATAGAAGATAGAATCACTGAGGATTCTGTAAGAGCTCTACCAGAAGGGCATCAAAAAATTGCAAGGAGTGCACGAAAGAAGGAAGAACCGTTGAGTGTTTTGTGGAAGAAAGGGAACTCTGCCAGGTGGGAATTTGAGTTAGTGTGCAGACACGCACAGGAGAAGAGAACTCTTTGAGTTCTGCTACTGGAGGAAGTATCCATCAAGAAGGATATTCTCAGGGTTGTTGAACACCCTGAAGGCTCAGCTAGAAGGATAGCCAAGAAGGTATCCATTTCATTCTCCATATGAAGGAGAAGAAAGAAAAAATCCATCAAGGGGTTTGGGCATTTGAAAAGCTCAGGAGGAACAACGCTTTTACGCGTATTGGAGAAGCTCAAGGTAAAGAAGCTCGCAGAGAAGAAATACTGCGAAGGCTGATACCTTTGAGAAAATAAATTTTCTTCTAATTCTTGGAAGAAGGTGCACAGGAAGCTCTGGAGGGAGCAACAACAACTGTCAGATCAGCTGGGAAAAATAGATCTGGACCATTGATTTCCATGTCTAGGAGGAGCATACAGGAGAAAGGGATCTGAGCCGTTAGATCTTGCTCAGAATCCCCCGACAATCGTCAGATCTATAGGAGTTGCACACAGTTTAACCTATGGAGGAGGAGCGCACGAGGATGATTTATCCGAGCTGTCAGATCTTGGATCAGATCACCGAAAGTCGTCGGATCTGCAAGAGTCATGTGGGATTTAACCCCGTGAACAGGAGGAGAGAAGTCCCGACAAGCATCGGGATATCAACCATCGGGAAATCGAAGTTCTCAAGGTTGTGTGAATTGGGACAGTGGTGGTCGCGAAATCTCGACGAGGATCTGGACCGTTCATTGGCAGAGAGCACGTGGTGGAGATCAAGTGTCATCGGCGTTTAGTGCATCGAAAAATCGGTATTCCCGTAGACAAGAGATCGGGGAAATCCCGATCGGAACCTCTGACAATATCTGAACCATCCGTCCACACGAGACAAGTGTCAGGGATCTTGTGAGAGTCGATAAATCAGGAATCGACATCCTCAAGGTTGAGGGAGCCAGGACATTGAAAGTCTCAAAATCCCGACACAATCGAGACCGTCCACTTGGAGAGGACGCGTAGCAGTAATCAAGCACTACGGAGAAAAGCCCGGCAGGAAGGCCATCTATCGGCATATCAGGAATCAAGATATCAGAGATCCCGCGAGTGAGAGTTTTGTGCATTGCAGAATCGTGATACACGATTTCCTGATAGTGATGAAGGTGGACCCCAGAGAAGTCGGTGAGGAGGACAGGTGACATTCCACATCAGCTATCAGAATATCGGATATCTCGGGAGCAAGGAGTTCGTGCATCTCGAACTCGGGAACCCCGTAGCCCCAACGGGATAAGGTTGTGGTCACAGGAGTTGGTCACGTTGGCCAAGAACTATAGCCAGAAGGGCTAGCTAAAGAAAAGCATGTCGGGAATCGAAGGATCGTGGATCCAGGGGTCGATTGCATTTTGACACCGAAAGCCCCAAAATCTCGACAGAAGCATATGACTGCGATCATATAGGAACTAGTCACGTGGACTAGAGAGCCTAGCCAGGAAGGGCTAAGGCCAGGGAAGGAGCACATCGGGGATCTGAGAATCGCGAGTTCAGAGGACTTGTGAATTGTGACATTGCAAGTGCCAAAACTCTGATAGGAGTAACCTAAAAAAGGAGGTAAGGCCACGGTTGTGGAGGAAGTGGTCATATGGTGGGAGCTGATCCAGGAGGGCCAGCGTGTGAAGAAAAAGGTGCATCGGAGAATTGGATATCGGGAGTTGGAGAGTATCGTGACTCTCGACAGCAGAAAGTCCGAAACCCTGAACCCCGACATTGAATTGGGGAAAAGATCACAGTGAAGTGCAGGGAGCCGTGTGGGTTTGTAGAGGACCTGTGGATCGGGTATTTGAGTAGAGATTCCACTCAGGAATATAAAGAGATAATTTGGATTGGTTTGATAATTTGAACGATTCTAAGAGTGGGTGAGTTGGAAGAGTAGGAGAACACACTCTCTCGCTTGCATCAAGTGGTATCAGAGCCTGACTTTTTGCTTGTAGATTTCAGGCAGGAGGAAGCAGGGAGATAAGAGAGTACTCTAATACACATCAAGAGTGCTATCAGAGCAGGATTCTGGTTGTATATTGTAGATAGAGAGAGGCAGGAGGAAGACAAAGTGCGGAGGACTCTGTAAGGACTTGTTTGCAGGTAAGCAGTAGTCCATAGACAGTCAGAGGGAGACTATAAAAAGATGAAGCTAGAACACTCAGGGATGCAGAGTGACAGCAGCAGGTTTTCCAGGAAGGCAAACAGGAACAACAACATGGCTACTGAAGGCCATAGGTTTGTTGAACGGAAGAAGCCAGAGCTGATGAGCCCAACAGAAATATTGAAGGAACTTGTCGATATCAGGGAAAAAATGGAGGATCTCGAACTGCGGATGCAACAGAATAAGAAGCCAAGATAGGTGTATGAATGGCCCATGAAGATGCCAAAAGAAAAATGGCCAATCAAGGATTTGATGGTCAGAGGGCAGCGCAGACTGTTAAAAAGATGGTTGAGGTATGCTGAAAACCTCAAGGCCACAGAGGAAAAGATGATTGATCACTGTGAGCCAGAGACTGGGAGAGGTCTCGATGATGAAGAGGATGAATTGGGATCAGTCGAGGATCTCAAGCACTGCCAAGAAGGAAGAGAAGAAGAAATTCTAGTTTGCCAGGAGGTCAACGAGCTGAGGTCGCTACGAGATCTCATGGACTGTCAGGAGGACAGTCAAGGAATTTCAATTTTCCAGGAGGGCAATGATGAGAGATCACTGAGGGATCTCAAAGACTACCGGGAGGGCAGCGGAAGCATATCAAACTTCCAGGTGGGCAGAGATGAACATTCAATACTGTCTGAAAGTCTCATGGACTCGGAGGAGAGTTCAATTCAGCAGGGGTTTCTAATGAATATGGGATCAGTTGATCTCATAATCTGCCAGGGAAGCAGGAACATCCCATATTTCCAGGTGGGTAGGGATGAGCATATGAGACTATCTGTGGGTCTCATAAACTCAGAAGTGAGTCGGAATCAGCTAGGGGAGCTGACAGAGAAGATGAGACTGTTTGAGGGTCTCATAAATTCAAAGGTGAATTTCGATCAGTGGATGCAGCTGACAGAGGTGAAGGATCAGGATGATCTTCTGATGATTGGGGGAATTGGGATATTCCTACCATGTGACTGGGAGGAGGCAAGAATTTGTGTTGTAGGTGCAACAATAGCAGAAGAACAGTCGCAACTGACGATGACTGTCAGGGAAGAAGAAGAATTGGAGCAAGTGTGTGAGACTGCCCAAGCATATGAAAGGAAGAATGAGTGTTCTGAGGAATGACTCAATGATTTCAGCCAGCGGGCTGAGAATGCTGTAGCATTTGAGTTGACAACAGAAGAAGAAGTAGAAGCAGAAAAAGAAAGTGAGCATTCCAAGGAATGGCTCAACGCATTCAGCGATGAAGCTGAAGAGACTGCAACATGGGAGTTTGCAGCAAGAGAAAAAGCTGGAGACACGGATAGCATATGTTTTGTTGATCTGTGGTAGCAGATAGAAGCCCTGGAAGAAAGGGTGAGAGTGCAGGGAAGGCACATCCAACAGGTGAAGTTGGAAATTGAATAAGGAGGCATGGGAGATCATGGTGATTTGCCCATGTGGCCAAAATTTTTGCAGTTGAGGAGACTGCAGAAATAGGAACAACCATGGGAGCAACTGGATGAGGTGATAGAAGATATCAGAAGGCTGATGGTAGAGTCAGCAGAAACTGCCAGCGAGGAGAGACTAAGCACAAAGGAAGAAGCAACAACAACAACAGAATGGAGCAGATTGGAAGCTACATATATTTGTTTGGGATCCGGGAGGATTTCCAACAGCTCAGAGGGGAAGTGCATGAGCAGGAGCTCATGATTTTGCAGCTGAGGAGTTTGATGCAGGAGCATATCTCCACATCAGCCAGCTAGCCAGCCAACCACGTTAGCGCGCATGAATTCAACGCTGAAGAGGGAGGCGCGGTCCTCATTCAAATTTGAATTGAATGTAATTTAATGCTTAGGTTGGTGAGCCATGGAAGTCGTGCCTTTGTGCAGGTTGTAGACAGGATTGACTTTAATGCTAGATAGACTGAGTTCTAGATCTAGACGCTAGACTAGACAACCATTGAATGTAATTTATTAGAGTAGGTAGACCTGGAGGGAAGCGCTCAATGAGCCCCTCAGGTAAAAGATATTTTGAGATCTCATTTTGAAGTCAGTTGTAGATGAGCAGAGTAGAGAAGAGTCGAGGAGAGCTCAAGAACACCTTTGTAAAATACAGGCGTTTTCCATTGTTAATATAACATAGTAGTTTTTCCTGCATTTCTGTGTTGAATGGATTCCTGTGTGTGTTCTCTATTTATGTTGTGAATGTATGATTGTTGATGCATTCTGCAGGAGTGTGTTTGATTTCAATTGTGAAGGTCTTTGAGGTTTCATGCCAGGAGGGCGTGACAGAGCACTGCGGTCTCTAAATATCGGTGCACAGAGGGTGCACTCCTGAACTCTGCGGAGTCAGGCAATGACGTGCTACGGCACAAGACTGGAACCAAAAACTCAGGAGGAAGACCTTTGAGGTTGCTAAATACCTTGGAGGCAAGGTTGTGTGAGAGGAAGCACAATTGCAGACAGAATTTGCTGTATGTTCTGTGGAGCTCTGCCAGGTGGGCATTGAGTGTAAGCACAAGGTGATGGAGGAAGAACTCTGCTGAGAGTTGAAGATAGAAGACAAAATCACTGAGGATTCTGTAAGAGCTCTGCCAAGAGGGCATCGAGCAAGTGCAAGGAGTGCATGAAAGAAGGCAGAACCGTTGAGTGTTCTGTGGAAGAAAGGGAACTCTGCTAGGTGGGCATTTGAGTTAGTGTGAAGATAGGCACAGGAGAAGAGAACTCTTTGAGTTTTGTACTGGAGGAAGTATCCATCAAGAAGGATATTCTTGGGGTTATTTAACACCCTGAAGGCTCAGCTAGAAGATGCTTGATCAGAAGGATATCCAGGAAGGTATCCATTTCATTCTCCATCTGAAGGAGAAGAAAGACAAAATCCCTCAAGGGGTCTGGGCATTTGAAAATCTCAGGAGGAACAACGCTTTTACGCGTATTGGAGAAGCTCAAGGTAAAGGTGCTCGCAGAGAAGAAAGACCGAAAAGGCTGAGACCTTTGAGAAAATCAACTTTCTTCTAAGTCTGGGAAGAAGGCGCATAGGAAGCTCTGGAGGGAGCAACAGAGGCTGTCAGATCGGCTGGGAAAAGCAGATGGGGACCATTGATTTCCACATCCAGGAGGAGCATACAGGAGAAAGGGATCTGAGCCATTAGATCTCACTCAGAATCCCCCGAAAACCATCGGATCCGCAGGAGTTGCGTACAGTTTAACCTCTGGAGGAGGAGTGCACAAGGAGGATTTATCTGAGCCGTCAGATCTTGGATCAGATCACCGACAGTCGTTGGATCTGCAAGAGTCATGCAGGAGTTAACCCCGTGAACAGGAGGAGAGAAGTCCCGACAGGCATCAAGATATCGGCCATCAGGAAATCAGAGTTCTCAAGGTTATGTGAATTGGGACAACAACGGTCGCAAAATCCCAACGAGGATTTGGACCGTCCGTTGGCAGAGATCACGTGGTGGAGCTCAAGCGTCATCAGTGTTTGGTGCATAGGAAAATCGGTATTCTCGTAGACAAGAGATAGGGGAAATCCCGATCGAAACCTCCGACAAGATCTGAACCGTCCGTCCACACGGGACAGGTGTCAGGGATCTGGCGAGAGTCGGTAAATTAGGAATCAACATCCTCAATTTCGAGGGAGGCAGGACATCGGAAGTCTCGAAATCCCGACACAATCGGGACCGTCCACTTGGAGAGGATGTGTAGCAACAATCGAGCGCTACCGGGAAAAGCCCGACGGGATGGCCATCTATCGGCATATCAGGAATCGGGATATTGGAGATCCTGGGAGCGAGAGTTTTGTGCATTGTAGAATCACGATACATGATTTCTCGATCGTGATGAAGGTGGACTTCAGAGGAGTCGGTGAGGAGGACAGGTGGCATTCCACATCGGCTATCGAAATATTGGAGATCCCGGGAGCAAGGAGTTCGTGCATATTGAACTCACGAACCCCGTGGCCCCGACGGGATAAGGTTGTGGTCACGGGAGTTGATCACATTGGCCAAGAACTACACCCAAAAGGGCTAGCTAAATAAAATCACGTCGGGAATTGGAGGATCGCGGATCTAGGGGTCGATTGCATTTTGACACCGAAAACCCCGAAACCCCGACAGAATCATATGACTGCGGTCATATAGGAACTAGTCACATGGACTAGAGAGCCTAACCAGGAAGGGCTAAGGCCGGGGAAGGAGCACATCGGGGATCAGAGAATCGCGAGTCCGGAGGAATTGTGAATTGTGACATTGCAAGTGCTGAAACTCCGATAGGAGTAACCTCAAAAAGGAGGTAAGGCCACGGTTGTGGAGGCAGTGGCCATATGGTGGGAGCTGAGCCAGGAGGGCCAGCCGTGAAGAAAAAGGTGCATCAAAGAATCAGAGATCGGGAGTTGGAGAGTATTGTGACTCTCGACAGCAGAAAGTCTGAAACCCCGAACCCCGACATTGAATTGGGGAAAAGATCACGGTGAAGTGCAGGGAGCCGTGTGGGTTTTGAGAGGACCTGTGGATCGGGTATTTGAGTAGAGATTCCACTCAGGAATATAAAGAGCTAATTCGGCTCAGTTTGAGAATTTGAATGATCCTGAGAGTGGGTGAGTTGGAGGAGTAGGAGAACACACTCTCTCGCCTGCGTCATTTAATCAATCATTGTTACAATTTATCGCTACAATATTTCAAAATTTTACTGCATAATTCTTTTACAATTACTTTCATAACTCTTGTTGATTAATTTATTGTGTCAACAATTGTCCAGGGTGACTGTGGAAAGGCACCCACTTTGCCTCAGTAGGTAAATGTTAAATACAATAAATATTTATGATTAACACAACTAAATTTCAGAAATTTTTTTTTTTTTTCCTGATATTACTACAATATTTCATTTTCTTTATGTTACAGGTGAACTTCATAACTTTTATTGATTGATTTATTGTGTCAACATCTGTCCAGGGTGACCGTGGTAGAAAATCACCTTCTACATGTATCGAGGGTGACCGTGGAAAGGCACCCACTGTGCCTTAATAGGTAAATGTTAAATACAGTAACAACTTATGACTACAAAAACTAAATTTCTAAAATTTCATTATTTTTTTTCTTATATTACTCCAATATTTCATTTTTTAAATGTTACAAGTGAATTTCATAATTTTTGTTGACTGATTTATTGTGTCAACTTTTGTCCAGGGTGTCCGAAAATCACCCACTACATCTGTCCAGGGTGAGCATGGAAAGGCACCCGCAGTGCCTCACTAGGCAAATGTTAATTACAATAACAAATTATGACTACAACAACTAAATTTCTGAAATTTTGATATTGTTTTCTAATATTACTCCAATATTTCATTTTTTTAATTTTACAAGTGAATTTCATAACTTTTGTTGATTGATTTATTGTGTCAACATCTATCCAGGGTGATCGTGTCCGAAAATCACCTAGTGCATTTGTCCAGGTTGACTGTGGAAAGGCACCCGCAGTGACTCACCAGGTAAATGTTAAATATAGTAAAAACTTATGACTAAAACAACTAAATTTCTCAATTGTTAAAGTTCATCTCATTAATTTTAGTCATCAATGTATTGTGGCATGGTCAACGTGGGAAGGCTCCCATAGAGGATATTGATGAGGATAGAATATTTTATTCGATTGACCTAATGATTGACCTAATGAAAACTGTAACGAAGGCGTTAAAGAAGGATACCACAAAATATATAGGTTTTCTTAGCAAAATACCCCTGACACAGGAGGATAGGGAAATAATTGTAGAGCTACAAAATACAATAACTAATTTTGGGGTAAGTGGCATCTTCACATATTTTTATGAGCTATGGAAATTTCATATCTATTTTTTTTCTTTTATATTTTGTATATGACCTGATAAAGTAAATTTTTCTGTTTGTAGGAGTTTTTAAACCCCGTGCATGGGGAACCTGTAGATCATGCAACTTCTATAGGTAGCAGTGATGGTCCAAAGCAAAAGAAAGGTTGACATATCAAAGTGCAAGTGACATTTTTTGAGCCTCTTGAGGTTTCCCTTGAATCCATTGATGAGAAAAATGATTTTGAACGGCATGACACATCGGAGCATGATGAGCCGGAGCCTGGGAATCCACATGACTCCAAAGAGAAACATACTCTAGATGGACAGGATACTATTCTACATGGAGAAGGATGAATTCAAAGCATCGAATCACTAGATGTAACTTTTCTGGTGGATGACGCATGTGTTTTCATCAAGATTCATAAGATTGCAGGTAATTGTTAATGAATTGATTCATTTTTTTTATTAAATTGAAATGGACATCTATTGAGATTATTATAAATTAATGGATAACGTGTTTCTGCAGGAAACAATTTTTTCTATAGAAACTAAAATGACAAAGCATTGGAGTTGTTTGGCCCCACCATTCACACATGGTGGAATGGCCAAGATAGCAAAAAGAAAGATGATTTAATATATCACATGGTAAACTTGTTTGGCAACAATTTCAACAATAAAGTGTAACGACCCTCTTCGTTATGACCACAACTCTGTTAACAGGCGCGATTTTATTTTTTTTTTCTTCTAACCCAATAAGAAATTAACAGCATCACATAATTCATATCAATGCAAAATCACATGACATCATAACTAAAGTGACACATGATCGAAATATAAACAAACTCTACAATATTATTGCTGAACGAAGTTGCAAAATATAATGCCAAACCATCTCATCATATTATCACCAATAACAATAATTTGCTGAATATAAAACGTTTTCTACTTTACCAATTAAAATCGTACCTTAGCCACACGCCCGCTTCGGAGACGTACCACGCGCTGTGCCACTTCCCTCGCTCCATGCCGCTTCTGCTTTCCGACCAAAGAAATCTCACCGGTACCTCCCAGCCAAACGCTAGGGGTACTCTGCTTCCCCCTTAGCCCCCCGAGTCGCAAAGGGGCCACACAAGAACCAGCGATAGTCTAGCGTCTCAGCTCGCCTCAACGGCTGAGCTACCACTCCAATCACAGCTGAGATATACCCAACTCCTCACAAGCAACCTGTCAAGCCACAATTCGGTAGCGTAACGTTACGCTAACCGTTCCTCCCCTTCTTCCTTCCTTTCCCCTCCTTTTATAGAATTTTG